>ML804477.1:102973-126329 GCA_009831015.1 Picea engelmannii
AAAACTAATTTCAATCATTAGTACATGCAGATCAAATAAGCTAGCAATTATACAATCACTAAACTTAGTTAAGTAAACTAATTTACCCAACAATCTACCTATAATCGCACAAATATTTAAAACCAAATGATTTCACCTCATATACATGTAAAGAGCCCAGACAAATCTTGAGATCCTTGAATCCTCCAAAGCATTTCCTTTTATTATCCAAATGGAAGAAGTTGTAGCAACTAATTGCTACAAGTTCTTCAAGAGCAACACCAATGAAGAAACGTGATAATAATAATGAGAGAGGAAGAGAATAAGATGGTGAGAAAATAGTAGCATAACAGTGCAATAATGAAAGGTGTTGAATGAGGGAGTGAGAGGTCTCTTAAATAGCTTGAGAAGCCAAGAAGACCCCTCTTGGATCTTCAACACTTGTCAAAGATCCAAGGGACAAAACAACCCACAGGGGAAAGCAGCCAATGAGAAACTAAGCTTTGAGGGTGAGGGGAAAGGGCAAGTGTGAGTTGGATGAGGAGACATAAAGGAAAGGAGGGTGCGAATTAGGTAAGGAGGTCTACGTATGGGCTAAAGGGAGAGTTTCCTTGCTTTGAAGGGAGATGTTTCCATCTCCACGTGAGACATTCCAAAAAACTCAAGACTAAAGCGTGAGTTAAGAAGGGAATTCCGTGAGCTTTCATGAGGAGTGTGGGTGGAGTGTGGGTAGCACACTCCCAAATGGCACGTGGGAGGCCAAGGTAAGGCGAAAGGAGGGGAGGAAGGGATTACATGGAGGAGAAGGGACCCACGCTATGAATTAAGGGAGTTTCCAAATAGTACGTGAGTTAGTGCGTGAGGAACACGTGAGGGACGTGAAGGAAGTGCGTGAGGTTAGTGTGAGAGTGGCTTGGAGTGTGAGTCCACACTCCTAAAGTGAGGTGGATGGGCAAGAAGGAAGGGAGCACCTCATGAGGAGGTGCCCTCAACCAATTTAAACAAAAATTAAAAGCTCATGTGGGAGGGTGTACGTATCCCTTAACTGGGAATTAATTAAAATGTAGTTTTAATTAAATGGGGGTTTAAAAGGGTAGGAAAGGTATGGTGGGGTCCTTCTCATCATTATTTTCTACTTCACTTAATTTGACTCATTATTACAAAATTGACATTTGCCCATGTCTTGGGTTTGGCAATTAAAATCGTCGTTTTTCCGAAAAACTCCTAAGTGGACAAACAACCTAGCAAAACTTGTCCGACTGAGTTGAAACTTGGTCCACAGGTGTAGGGGGTCTCATTAGCTTTCTTTTGAGTACAAATACCCCTATCAAAAATCCCGGGACCTAAGTTTTACACTAAATACCCAAAATTAATTAATTAATTAATTCCGAAACTTAAAAAAAACCTGGCTAAACTTGATGGAATTCCGCGAAATTCCAGGTGTTGTCTTACATGGTCATTTACAACATTCCTAAACACTAGATACATAGGAATGACTTCATTATAACACCTTTCACCACTTTGAAGGATTTATCGGGTGGGAGTGAAAAACTCAAGGGAGATTAACCTGGCTGGTTAGGCCACATTAACCTCCTGAGGATAAAAAACACTCAGTGAAAGGAACTCTCCTAATGAAGACACCCTAAGGAAACTGACCTAACATGATCCATGTAGACCTATTACATTATAAACCCGCGTAGGGGTGCGGTAATCCCGCTTACAAAACTGTGTGTTGAAGCAAACATTGTCCAGTAGAACCAAAAAGTCTTCGACAAGTTTGCATCTGATGATGCATATCTTCATGGTACATGGAGTTGACCCCCTAGTTGAAGAGGCGGTCAACACGCCCTAAACAACTTCTCGATACCACTTCCAGTTTCTTGATTCTTGAGCGGTTTTCTCCTAGTAAAAATTGTAAAAAATCCCTTTACATGCTGAAATTGTGTTATGATCAGATCGTGGGGCAGCTGGACACCTTCCGACCAAAATAATCTGTCACACCTACTCCTTAGAAACCTCTGTAATTATTTCTTCTGATGGATGGACGCTCGAAATCAAATCTACACAAGCGTGAGACTCAACAGTTGTCAGATCGATCTCAGCGAGTAATCTCAATCGTCAATCAAAGGCACACCCATCGGAGCAATCTTGCCAAGGTGTAAAATATAACAGTCATCGGATTGCCTTGATCGAATCTGGATCGTTGATCAGTGTCACACTTGTCGAAACGCCGGAGGATCGGCTTTTAAATGGGACCCCGAAAAGGGAACACTGAAATCCAATCTAGACAACCCATTGGAGATCCAAAAAAACATTGATGACCGTTGATCTAACCACTTTTGAATGAAAGAAAAGGATAAGGAATAACATCGTCTTGTTGATGTCATATTGGACACGTGGCATCTTTCTATTAGCCCATGCTGGCGCTGATGTGGCATGGGAGCAAAATATGCATCACCCAAATTTGGCATTTTTACCCATGTATATGGTAGGTTCCACTTGTCCACGTGGCATTCTACGATTGGCTCTGATAGTGCTTCGCTGACCTGTTGTCGCGACCCCCGGCTGGGAGGCTTTAGCACACGAGAGAAAAACTAGGTCATTGATTAGATCCTCTTGAAAATGGTTTGAAGCATATCTGGACCATCCATCGCAGGAGCTTCTTCGGAGTGATAGGGGTGTGGTTTCAAACGAGACCTCGATGAGGGAGCTTCGAAATTATATCTCATCTGTCGATCTAGAGCCTACGTCGGGAGGTCCGAAGGAAGATCTATGCCATTGATCGACTCAACTTGCAAGAGCCCTGAGAGAGAATCTAGGTCGTCCATCGGAGGTTCCCATTCAGAGTGATCAAGCTTGAACTTCCAACAAGACTCCGATGAGGGGACTCCGAGCTCAAATCTCAATTGTTGATCTAGAACTACAAAGGGAGGCCCAACAATGTACGAGGGATGTCGATCTGGATCAACTAAGAACCAAAAATCGACTAAGCCCTGAACTTTATCATTCTTACGCCACCCTGAGCACGTGGCGCCTTCCCACCAATCCATGTTGGCGCTAAGGTGGCATACGTGACATGACACGTGTCACCCGGACTTGGCCCTTTTACCCATGCATCCAACGAGTTTCACCATCGATTTGGGATCTTCGAAATAAATCTCAACCATCGATTTGGGATCTAAAGAAAACCGAGAAGCGTTGATCTTGCCTTTTTCGAATGAGGAATTTGGCTAAGGAAAATATCTTCATGTTGACATCCTCATGTACATGTGGCATCTTTCTATTGGCCGACAAGGATGCTGACATGGCGGAGAAGTGGGACACGTGTCACCCAGGTCTGATATGCTTTGGGGTGCTTTTGGTAGGTTTCACCTGTCCACATGGCAATCGTTGATTGTCTCTAACAGTGCTTTGTTGGCGAGCTGACACGACATCTGGCCAGGATGCTTAAATGTCTGACTACAGATCTGGACCGTTGACCAGTCCCGCTTAAAAAATGGTTTGAATGGATCTGGACCGTCCATTGCAGGGGCCCATTTGAAGGTTTGGAGGATCAAGATTAAACGAGACTTCGAGAAGATGGTTGCGAGGACAAATCTTGAACTGATCGGAATAATGGCAGATCGAACGAGGACTGTTGACTTTCCCATGTTTGAAAACGAAAATTTGCTAAGGCATGAAACTTTTCAGGCTAGCGCCACCATGGACACGTGGTACCTTCTTATTGGCCTATATTGGTACCGATGTGGCAGATAGGTGGGACACATGTCACCTAGATTTGAGGATTTAACCCCTGCATGTGGTGGGTTTCGCATGTCCACGTGGCAACTTTGGATTGGCCTTGACAACGCCCTATTGGTTGGCTGACGTGTTACCTGGCCAGAAGTTTTGGTGTTTTGGAGCAGATCCGGACCGTCGATTGGGGGCGCGCTTATTTAAATCTGGATTGTCCATCGGAGGAGCCTCTTCGGAGCGCTTGAGGCTTGGATCCGAATGTGACTCTGAAGAGGGGACCCCAAAACTGTATCTTGACTGTCAATCTTGGCAGCGGGTGCACGATAAGATTTGAGTCATCGATCTTTCGGGGTCTGAAGAACTGTCGATTCTCCACATTTAGGCTGTGGTCTTGTGATAAGCCCCTGGGCTATAGACTTAGCGCCTTTTCAGGCGCGCAAGCCCTTTTGGCCTGTGGCAAGCCCTTTTGGGGCTGCGATAAGCCCCTTTTGACTGCGACAAGCTCCTGAGAGCTTAATTTTACCTTATGCACATCAAGGCATGGATTTTCTTGTTGTAGTGGCTCCTGGGATTCAACTCTCTACTGCTAACTCATCTGATCTCGGCATTATAACCTCATCTATCCTTCATTTGATTGCAGGAACAAACACAGTATTAACAACATGAGAGGTCTTCGACATGAAGAATAGCCCCAAAACTACCTAGGGTGTTGTGAACAATGCCTTGAGAGTTGTGAACTGCCTTGAGAGTTGTGAAGATGCCTTGAGAACTGTGAACTAACTTGGGAACTATGAAAATGCCTAAAAATTAGGATGACTCGAATACAATGCCCAAAAGGAACTATACATCCTCAAGTACAACAATTATATGATCAATCAATACACCATCAAGACCTCTAGCTCATCATCATCCATGAAACCAAGTGATTGCCCCAACTAGCCAAAGGCCTTTGTGATGAAAATCATAAGGGTAGTGAAGAAATTCACTAGTACAACACTCATTCCAAATGAGGGGTAAAAACTGGCTCCAACTCAGGGACATGTGCTCTTCTCGGGAGTGCATGAGAACCTCAGAATGTCGTCATGTACCTACTAGCAATTACCTCCATCATCAAACAAAACTATGGCAGGATGGATCCTCCTCAACATCCCTGAACATCACATTTACATGGTTTATTACATCAAAATTTGTCTTTTACAAAACAAGGTGCAGCTATCAATGCCAATGACAATATGAAATAAAATATAATGCTCAAGGGAGCTTATTCATTCTACTCTATTTCTCAAGGGAGCTTATTCCTTTCCTACCCTACTTTAGCATATGCAAGATGAAATTGTTAGGTAAAAATCATAGAGCCAATGCAGCCACCTTAGCATCTCATCAGTACAATGGCTCTTTCCTTTGTGTTTGGTCATCATCCAAAACAACATTGAAATCCAAGCGCTTGTAGGCTAGAATCTCCACCACCGATGGGCTGAACATGGACCTGGGTACCTACAAATCAAAGGTGCCTTCCAGGATATGAAAACATGGACATAAGCTGCTATAGGAGCTTTCTAGAATCTATCCTCCACTAGACAGGGCTTCTATCACCACTGTTGGGCCATGGATCATCTCTTGGTTTTACCATTAATTTTCTCCTAGCTTCGTGCTTCTACCTAAATACCTGTTGCAGCTCTGTATCACAAAATGTATGTGACATAAATGTGGTGATACAACTTGTTGTCTTAGCCAGAGGATTTCTTCTAGAAGTTTGCATCCCTTTAACTCTCAAATACAAGCATCAACAGATTAGCACCCTCATGCTTGACAATGGGTATATTTCGGGGTATAAGTGCAAGAACTCGAATGTCTGATTCAACACTCTGCCTAACTTTGTTATTTTGTATGTACTGAGTCCACCCCCTTTCAACAGTGCACAGGCTAGTGTGAGATTCAGAGAAGATATTTGACCTTTTTGGGAGCAAGACAATGGCATATTTAGCTGCATCTTCAAGAGTATAAAACTCAGCAGTATCCATCTTTGAGCTTTTCAAAGTCCTAGTAAAATTGGTTTTGTCAGACTTATCCTTAATTGGAATGTTTATGAACCATCGCTGAAATATTTCTGGGGACAAAACACTACTCCTAAATTCTCCAGGGTGCTGAGTGAACATGTCTGAGTATTTCATGATTTTTTTTGTAGGTTCCCACAAAGATTTGGAAGGGGAGACTTATTCAACACAATGAAGAATCCCCCTATGTTGCGCTCATTAACCAAGCCTGAAATCATGCTTGATGCTGTATAACCTGCATTCCATACATTGATTTCTCCATTTAGTTGTACTGATATTATGGATACAAATCAGTCTAAAGGTATTTTTCTGCTCAAGGGAACAATATCAGTGCCTATTGGTTTGGATCCTGATCTTAATGAAGAATCATGTCTAGCATTCCAATTAATGGTATTTGACTGAGCAAGACCATCATTATCATGCACTTCTGAAACATTGTCACGCAGGGCCTTTTGAAGAGTTAGTATAAGACCACTCATGATTCTCACAAGTGGGTGTTTTCCAGCACTATCCAACTCTTCTCTCAAACCAACGCCTACACCTTGTCTTCTACTACCATTAGAGTCCTGCAGTTCTTGGGCCAGCACTGGGATGATTGACAGAAACACACTTTCTTCTAGTAGCTGGACACTCCCCCTTCTAGTGAAACAAGACATATCATGAAAAGAGCACTCAGCATCCTCCTGAACAGTAATAAATGGATCAGAAAAGTATCCCAGAATCTAAGGAAGTATTACACATGGTTTGGACAATTGTCCTAGTCTCTTACAAAGGCATTCGACCCCTCCCCTGCATGCCTTCACTGATTTATGTCCTCCGATTCTTTTTCTTCTCGAGTTTCAGGGAAAACAGGGACATTTTCAGGCAAAAAAATTGGCTGCACCTTTGCTCCTTGTTCATAGAACAAACAACCATTGCTTTGTTTCATTTCAAACATCTCCATATTTCTTACAGCTCGATCAACTGTGCTCACAATGCATCTGTGATTTCTCACCTTCCAGCATGCCTGGTTCATGAAGTGTATCAACCATGGGAAATTTCCATGCTCATCCTCCTCATAGTCATCATCAATATTGTAACTAGGAGTTCCATTAAAATTCAAAAAATAGGATCTATGACCGCCCTGTTCAAGCTGCAAGTTAATGGTTTCATCATCCACAAAATCAAGGAGATAAAAACATGTTTCTCTAAACTCAGGGAGCTATTCAAATCCCATCTCATTAATGATATCAATCTCAGAAAAATCAGAAAGTGTTTCCATCTGTACCCAGGGCTTCGTCATATTTGCTATGTGACTGTTCTTTACCCGTTTGTTGATAGTCCTTGTCTACATGGTAGGTTATCTTTCCCTGCACACATGAATCATCATTTGTATTAATTATGGAGTCCCAGTTGTAGGTGCAAGAACTCTCTTGCTCACTTGCACAACATGGATATCCACTGTCTTCATGATGAGTATCTGTAGCAAAAGGGATAAACTTCTCTGTTTGTGCTTCATAAGGTTCATGGCATAGATCTGCCATAAGATCAGCCCTGTGCTCCTTTTTATCACAGTCAACATCATCATAAAAAATGGGAGGACCATCAAAATGCAGCACATATGATCTACGACTGTTTTGTTCCAATTCAAGTGGCAGTTTTGAGTTGAGCAATATAATGGTTCTGTCATATACAAAGTCAGGGGGAGAAGAACCAGCAATACAGTCTTGCTTATTATTTCTCTCTGCACCCAAGGTTTCGTCATATTTTGCACTGACCATTTGGCAATCTTACTGATCTTCTGAGGCAGCGCAATCATCACATGGAAAGTCCTATAGGTAACCTGCAATACTGGTGGAAAACTGTTCATTTTTCAGGTTGAGGGTGGCTCGATTTATCACTTCATCATGCAAGGAGGCAGGGCTAATATCACCAGACTTTCAGGCCTATATCATGCTGTAATGTCCCTTTCCGAATAGGAGCTCTAGGGAGGAGGTTTAATAGTCTAAACAGCCCCGTTAGACTATAGCCAGGGCCGTACAAGGGTAAACAGGGTTACTAGAGGTCACTTCAGCTAAAGGTGTTATAATTTGAAAGTGACATTGAGCTAAAAGTGACTAAAAGCACTTTTAAGCCAAAGTGAGCTAAAAATAGAGTAGATGAGCTAAAAATAGGTCAACAATGAATTAGGGTTTTGGGTAGCTATAAGAAAAGGTTAAGTGACCTAATTCATCATTATGAACAATTTGACTTGGCAGTTGAGGAGAGAGGCGCATCTCAGGAGAGAGCTTTGTGGATTCCAGGAGGAAGACACCCAGAGACTGATTTCGGTGTTGAGAGACACACCCTAGTCACAGGGAAGATCATCTAGATCTTCCATCGTACTTCAGCAACAGTTATCCAGTTTGCAGCAGTGAGGGTGCACTTGTCCAAGTAGAGGGCGCAACTACTGAGCATCAGATTAATTCGACCTGTCCCAGTCAGGGAGAATCTAGTGATTCCCCTCCGACCCAGCTGAGAGGAGGGCAGGACGCTTCTATTGCCTAGTTTCTCGTCAGATTCCAACGGAGAAACCATCTTGGGTGCATTACTCATCCATTGAGGGTGCGACAGTTGGGGAGGACGCATTTGGGATTCCCGAGAGATCATCAAATCAGATCCAGGGAAATCCTTCTAACCCATTTCAAAGGAGCCTAGGGCGCTTAGTTTGAGACCCTTATCAGTCGATTCCGACGGAGGAATCACTAGGGCACAGTTTCCAGCAGCAGTTGGGGCGCATTTTCCCAGGGGGATCCATCCGGGGTCAAGACACATAAGCAGAGGGTCGATTGTCAGGCTATCAGTCACCAGGACTGTGTGAGAGGGCAAGGCGCATTGTTTGGGACAGTTTCCAGTTAGATCCGAGGTGTGTCGCCACCAGGGCACAATCCAGTTCTACAACAATTGTCGTGTCAGTTGTCCTAGCGCACATCAAATCATCCAGCTCACATCCTATCCAACAACAGTCTTCTATCATCTGGGTATCATCTTTCTAGTTTACTTCTTTATTTTATTCCGGCTAAGATCCACTTAGATCTGATCTAGCTGAGTGATTCTCTATCTTCAGCCGCATACGACATTGTAACCAACAAAAAACTCATAATATATGATTTACAGTCTTTTGTGTCATTCTCTATCTGTATGCATATTCATATGTTGTAAACAACTTATTTATCTACACACACATGCAAAAAACACCAAGCATGTTAAAACCCACAGCTTAAACGCATCTAGAAGCCCCCAGTGTATCAGATTAGACAGTAGACACAACAGATTAGCAACTTTTCCTAGACTAGCCAAATCCGAGATATTACAGTGGTATCAGAGCTTTAGTCCTGCCAGCCTGTGACTAAAGACGATGAGTTCAGCAAGTGAACCAGAGGGTCATGACTCATGAGCACGTAGGTGACGGGTACGTCACTTACAACAGATGCAGGGACAGAAGACCTAGACCAGATTTTCCCCCCTTTCCTCCCAGTTTAGAGGAAGAGGAAGAGGTGCACATGGAAGCAAAGAGAAGTGCAGAGCATGAGGCAGAGCGTGAGGTAGAGAGGATGATGGGAGGCACGTATGAGAGGCCAGAGGGCAGTGGAAAGGCACCCATGGACCCAGATGAAGCTTTCATGTAGGTTATCGACAATCTGGTGGTCAATCAGCAGGCCATGACTCAGTCCTTGGCGCAGATGGCTGATAGATTGGCTATAGTGAGCACATAGGGCACAAGCCCCACATGCAACACAGGGGAACTCAGGGGCAGGAAGTAGACCCCACTCCCCTACTCGCACATACACTACTTCGAGTTGGATTCCCAGGCCATTGTTCCCCAGTTTCCAGAGGGCACCCTTAGTGGTAGCACAACAACAGAATGCACAGAGGAAGCCCAGTCAAGCAGAGGACATTGCAGAGTACAGGAGGGAGTATGCAACATTGGGCTGTGACTTCCATCAGGACATGACCTTGGTCGAGTATTGTGGACTCAGACTCAGGAACCGGCCCAAAGAGCCTCAGAGAGGACAGCAGCAACAGTAGGGGCATAACATGGATTTCATCCAGAAAGTTGCTAAACTCACCATGCCTTCTTTTGACGGATCGTCCAAATGCACTGCCAGAGCTTGGGTACAAAAGCTAGACACGTACTACAAGCTCAACCAGATGACCGAGATAGAGGCTATCAGTTTCGCTACCCTACACTTGGAGGGTGAGGCACACGAGTGGTGGCATCATGGACTGGTGACGTTGGGTCACAATCACATCACCTCCTACAGGGAGTTCACAGAGAGACTCATGGAAAGGTTTGACAGGAGGGATCCAAAGATCCATTTCAGGGATCTAGCTCAGTTGAGACAAACTGGCACAGCAGAGGCATTCATCACAGAGTTTCAGCGAGTAGCAGTGGCAGTGACAGATATCTCAGACCTCAGGTTGATTGTGTTGTTCACGGAGGGGCTCAGAGAACCTTTGAGAGGATGGGTGAAGGCATACATGCCTCACACCTTGCAGGATGCTATCTTACGCACTCGAGATTTGGCAAACTCAACGTCGAAGACTAAACCCTTTCCCAAACCCTTCATACCACAGAGGGACCGAGACAAGAAGCCATTCCAGAGAGAGTGGAAGGGCAAGGAGAAGTTGGATGATGAGAGGAGGCGAGAGGTTATGACGAAGAAGCTTTGCTTCACTTGCAAGGACCCTTGGGTCCCAGGCCATAGGTGCATGGGCAAGGGGGAGATTCATTATATTGAGGTGGCAGCAGACAGTGTGGATAGTGAGGAGGAGGAGCAGGATAGTGGATCGACTAGCTCAAACGAGGAGCCATCACAGAAAAAGGAGAAGCCTCCCCGGAGACCATCGACAACGACAGGATCCCAACCACCGGTAGTGCCACAGCCTCTTGAGAAGGCTAACAGACGGAAACTAGCAAAGGGAGGAGTCATAGCGACCCTTTCTGGTGTTCTCAGGTATGACACCCTCTGGATCAGAGAGACTATTCAAGGACATTGGGTAATCTCCCTGATAGATGGTGGGGCCACCCACGACTTCATTGATGCTTCATTGGTGTCGAGGCAGGTACTTCAGACAGAGGAGTTTGAGGGGTTTGATGTCGTAGTAGCAGATGGCCACACAGTGGAGTGTCTAGACAGAGTTCTGGACTTGGAGATAAAGCTAGGTACCTACATCGTGAGAGACACATTTTATGTAGTTGACCTATCTGACATAGATGTGGTGTTGGGAGTCCAGTGGTTGATCACCTTGGGCAAGATCACCACCAACTACCAAACCCTGGAGATGGGATTCAGAGATTGTGAGGGGAAGAGGATTGTGCTGAGGGGCATGTCGACAGGGGCACCCAGGACAGTTTCGACCAAGAGGATGGAGAGGATCTTCAGGCATGGGGAGGTAGCATATGCTGCAGAGTGCTTGATCACTACACAAAGGGATTCAGATGGTCAACAACAACATCATACAGAGATTAGGACCTTGTTGGGACGACATCAACAGGTTTTTGGGTCGATTCCACCAGGAAGACCACCTGACAGGGGGTTTGAGCACACCATTGAGTTGGAGGAGGGGGCCAAACCCATGATCACAGCACCCTATCGTCATCCTCGGAGGTTCAAGGATGAGATAGAGAAAGCAATTAAGGAATTGCTAGCGATGGAACACATCGGACCTAGCAGCAGTCCATTCGCTTCTTTAGTTGTCTTAGTTCTGAAGAAGGATGGCACCATGAGGATGTGCATCGACTACTGGGGCTTGAACAAGAAAACCATCAAGAACCGGTATCCTATCCCTCGCATCGATGAGTTGATGGATGAACTGCATGGGGCAGTTTTCTTCTCGAAGATTGATCTACGCTATGGATATCATCAGATCAACATCCAAGAGCAGGACATATAGAAGACGACATTTTGATGCCACTTCGGTCATTTTGAGTTCCTGGTTATGCCATTTGGGATAACCAATGCACCGACCACATTTCAGTCTTGCATGAACCACATATTCAGGGATCAGTTGAGGAAATCAGTCTTGGTATTCTTCGACGACACCTTGGTTTACACCAAGACATGGCAGGAACATCTGAGGCACTTAGATGAGGTACTCAACATCATGGAGGCACAGTCACTATACGCCAAAGAGTCCAAGTGTGAATTCGGTATGACAAAACTACTTTACTTGGGCCACATAATCAGTGCGCAGGGGGTACAGGTGCACAAGGAAAAGATCAGGGCCATTCAGGATTGGCAAACGCCAACGAATGTGAGAGAGTTGAGGAGCTTCTTTGGGCTATGCAGCTATTACAAGCGGTTTTTCAGGGGTTTCTCTCAGCTTGGAGCACCACTTACAGATTTCACCAGATAGGGGGCCTTCATCTGGACCGATGAGTCGTAGAAAGCCTTTGATCACATGAAGGAAGTCATGGGCACATGTCTAGTGTTAGCATTATCAGACTTCAATTTACCATTTGTATTAGAGTGTGATGCATCCGGCAAGGGCATTGGGGCAGTTTTTATGTAGGGAGGACACCCCATTATTTTCGAGAGCAGGAAGCTCAGTCAGGCCGAGAGGCTGTACTCTATTTACGACAAGGAAATGCTAGCAATCATGCATGCCTTGACCAAATTCAGACAATATTTGGTGGGCAGCAAGTTTGTGGTCAAAACAGATCATAACAACTTAAACTATTTCCTTGAGCAGAAGGATCTCAGTGAGCACCAACAAAAATGGGTGACGAAGGTGCAGGCCTTCGATTTCGACATAGAGTATGTCAAGGGGAAGAAGAACATTGTGGCCGATGCACTTTCTAGGGGACCTACGACATGTTCTTTGGTGGAGGTTTCAGCGGATTGGAAATCCCATTTGTTGGTGGAATATTCCAAGAACAAGTTCGCTTGTGAGGTTTTGGATGGACAGGTTCAGGATGACAGGTACAAGGTCATTGCCAATGTCATATTCTATAGGGATAGAGTCTACTTAGTGCCAGGTTCAAAGCTCAAGAATATCTTAGCAGCAGTTCATGATTCACCACTGGCAGGCCATCAAGGGTTTTTCAAAATAGACAGGCAGTTCAGATAGAGGTTCTCATGGAAGGGCCTCAAGCAAGATGTTATCAGGTACATCAGTGAGTGTGTGACTTGTCAGCAGAACAAGTCAGAGCATACACTTCTAGCAGGACTACTTCAGCCACTTCCCATTCCGGAGCAGAAATGGGAGACCATATCGATGGACTTCATCATAGGCCTACCCAAGGTTCAGGGTAAGGACTCCATCTATGTGGTGCTCGACAGATTGACCAAGTTTGCTCACTTCTATGCCATAGCGATAGATTACAGTGTAGTTCAGGTGGCCGAGGTATTCTTCAAGGAGGTCTTTAGACTCCATGGGTTGCCGAGGAACATCGTCACTAACAGGGATAGTCAATTTATTGGTACATTTTGGAGGGAGTTGTTCAGATTGGTGGGGACAGAGTTGACACCCAACACCAGCTATCACCCTCAAACAGATGGGAAAACCGAGATAGTCAACAAGTGGGTTGAGGGGTATTTGAGAAACTATGTGAGTGGACAGCAGAGAACATGGGTTAGGTGGCTACATCTAGGAGATCATTGCTACAACAACACCTTCCACATGTCCATTGGCATGACTCCCTTCTGAGCATTGTACGATTATGATGCTCCCACTTTGATAGACTTGGTTTACGGGGAGAGCAAAGCTCCCAAAGACAAGGACTGGATCACCAAGAGTCAGGAGATTCTCAAGCTACTAAAAGAGAACCTACAGACAATGCAGAATCGACAGAAGATGAGTGCAGACAGAAACAGGATAGAGAGCAACTTTGAGGGTGGGGACTTGGTTTTCCTGATACTCCAACCCTACAGACAGTCATCTCTGAAGAAGAGGGGTCGAGAAGCTCAAGCCTAGATTCTATGGACCTTACAAGATCATGCACGGGGTAGGCGAGGTTGCTTATGAGCTAGAACTTCCAGAAGGGAGCCAGATTCATAATGTGTTCCATGTGTCTTGCCTCAAGAAGGTCGTGGGACAATTCATCAGCACATCAGAGGAGCTTCCCAAATTGGATGAGGAGAGACAGTTAGAGTTAGATCTGGAGGAGGTATTGGAGTTCCGAGAACGGAAACTGAGGAGTAGGGTAATCAGAGAGTGTCTGATCAGATGGAGAGGGCTTCCAGTAGAGGATGCTACTTGGGAGAGCGAGCAGGTGTTACAGCACCCTAGATTGGTATTGCTTGAAGACAAGCAATCTCGGGAAGGGGGGACTATAATGTCCCTTTCTGAATAGGAGCTCCAGAGACGAGGCTTAATAGTATAAACAACCCCGTTAGACTATAGCCAGGGCCATACAAGGGTAAACAGGGTTACTAGAGGTCACTTCAGTCGAGGGTGTTATAATTCGAAAGTGACATTGAGCTCAAAAGTGACTAAAAGCGCTTTTAAGAAAAAGTGAGCTATGTTATCCCCTATCCTAGGGATACCTAAGGAGATCATGTCTCAAGGCCCACAGGTCCTAGACATGGAGTATCGAGAGCCATATTGATTTGAGCCTGGCCCTGGAGGGCCCATCCCTCTTCTTCAGCGCCTCCATTCGGTCAGCAGCAGCAACATCCATCCCATCGGCTTGGTTCTGAAGTAGCAGTGGGTCTTGCTCCATGAGGTAATGAGTATGGGTATCATAGTATGTGTCACTTTGATTCTCAAAACATTTGAATATATGCATTTAATTCTCTTTTGCTTTATGACGTGTGCTTGGACTTTATTCCTTTTGACTTGTCCATACCTGGGGGGGATGACAGAATGTCGTAGCAAGTTGGTTCCCTTAGGAGTGAGTTGCCACTGGGTGGGTTTATGAAAGGTCATCATCCATTCCCACCATACTTATCACTTTTCATCATCTTCACTCTCATCTTTTCCCTACATTGGTTCGGGCATTGGGTTTGTCAAGCTAGTAAAGGATTGTACCTTGCCTTCTGGGAAGAAGGGGCTAAAGGCCCGGAGGGTAAAAGTAGCTAGAAAAAGTTAAAAGACAAAGATCAAAACCTTGAGATGCTTCACCTAGGGATCCCCGAGAAAGCAATAAAAGGCTTCTCAGTAAGAAAAAGGGGGGACCCATAAAGAGATAAAACTCAAGACTTAGTTGGTGGATACAGGGTCTCATCACGAGCCAACCTATTAGGACCATGGGCATGTAGAGGTATGACACTACTATTCATCTGGTCACCACGCCAGGGTAGTGGCTCTTGGTGGCATAGCCAAGTGAAAAGGAGTCTCATCACAAGCCAACCTTCTGATCTCCATAAAATGCTTGTGGGTAACACTGTCACCACTGGTCACCACGTCAGGGCAGTGTCCCCCAACTATTCTCTTGAAAGAAAAAGCAATAAGATAAAAAGTAAAAAGGCATTGAATGGGCTAGGAAACATTTGCATCCATGACAGTGCAGCTCACCCTCTCAGAGGCACCCACAGGTAAGCCCTACATTTCCCTGTCATCACTGCACCTCTTGCCCAAACATTCCCCACACCATCTCATACACTTACATGACCTAGATTGGTCTTCACCTGGAAACACCCCACACCTGAGGAGAATTGGCCCAATAGGATGTCCTGGAACACTCTCCAAACCTGGCTTGTAGAATAGCATAACATCTTTGAGCACTTGTCTGGGAAACGGGGGTTTCATGCACATGTTTGGGTAACTTGACTATTAGGGGGGGTTCATGCACATTGCTATGATCCCTATGACTTATGAGCCCATGGAGGGCATACTTGTTGTTGCTGCAAGACCACGCCCGACGAACAGGTACATATGGGGAGATGATTAGCTCGAACCTCCATAGGGCTAAAATCCCAGTAGATGAATTTTGAGACCCCAGCCAGGGGCAAACATATACCAGAGGCTTGCATCAGAGAGAGAGGAAGACGTTCCACCAGAGACAGCTTGGCAGGCCTGGACCCAGGGGGGTCTTGCCTTTCCCCTTGAACGTTGGCCTTGGAAGGCCCATGACATCACCTTTATGACCCTTGACGTCACCTAGCGTCAGATGGACATGATGGGCGCAGTTGTGTACCAAGTGGCACGTGTGGCATGATCCAGAGGCCTTGGAAGGCCTAACGCTTTGCTCCTCGAGGCCAACGTCTCACCTAGGAGGCCTAACGTCACCCTAGAAGGCCATGATGCCACCTCTTTTGCATGTTTTAGAGTTTAATTTGTCAATTTTATGTAAAAAACTGGATATTTGATGTAACTGGCCATGTCGGCCTTTTTGACCTAATTTTGTAATTAAAGGTCATTTGGATTGTATAAATAAGGGATTAATCCCTTGTATATTTTTCATCATTCTTGGACTCACACAAGTGAGGTCTGAAATTCGGCTTCCTTAGGGTTTATCGACTAAAATTAAGTGGTGCGCAACTCTTGGAGGAGGCTTATCTTGGTGTTTTTTTGGCATTTTCTTGGTGGAAATTCTTCAACTAGGGTATTTGATAGATTATTCTTGGTGAATGTAAGTGAATTTCTGCAATTCTTCTTTCCTTTGAATGGTTAACCATTATAGTATATTTACTTTACATTTTACTAAGATTATGAAATTGCTAGCTTAAAACCCTAGGAGATCAAGCACAAGTTATTGTCCTTGTCTTAATAGCTTTTCACCTACTAGATTTTGCTAGAAAACCTATCTTTTGAAGCTTGTGTTAGAGCCCTACCATTGTAGCACTCTAGCATCGTTTGCTTCATCAACCCTTTATTTACTTCAAGCTTGAGCTAAAGAAGAAGGAAAACCGCTAGGGCCTAGGGTTACCTACTTTCTAGTAGTCGTTTTCCTTCTAGGGTTTGTTGATTGAGGCCTTGGGTTACCAACACCTCAACCATCATCCCTCTTGTCCTTAGTTCACACATTATCATTTATTTCCTTCAAGATTGCTGCTGAAAAAAGTGACTCCATTAGCCCTAAAGACATTGATCTAGACCTTTTACTTGATTGATTGATGAGCACAACCCTTAAATCTCATACCTCAAGCTATTTACTAACCTTTCCTAACCCTAGATTAGACTAATCCACTAACATTCTTACTGTTGTTACAAAAGTAAGCTACAACCAATTATTACAGCAGTAAAAGCTCTTAAAAGCAATTACTAAAGTTGATTTTTACATTGCCTCATTAGCTTTTGACAAGTGCTAGTATATTGCTATTGTTAGATTATCATTTTGGGTCATTTTGAGGCTTATTTAAGGCATTGATTGTGAAGCCATCATCATATATACATTGCTGTTATAGACTTCTGTTTTCTTCATCTCAAATCAACTTATTGCTTTCATTGACAAAGTCCAAGGTTTTATGAAGAATTAACATCAATTGTACTTGCAAAAATAGTGTTTTCTTGTTGCTTTGTTCTAGGCAGGTACACTTAAGCATATCATTGCTTCATTTGTTAAGAACTTTGGGACTTTCTGATCGGTGTGACTTGTGAAAGGGGATAACTTTTCTTGATACCTCAACCTTTGCCTTCTCAAACCCCCAGGTCATTAGGGACGTCTCCCCTGGGCTTCACCCTTAAATAGAAAGAGGTGTCTTATTAAGGTGACAGTGATAGGACAACCTCCTGTTACGCCAATTTTCCCTCCATTAGCCTTTCCCTTTTGGACAAGTACAAATTGTGCGATAACATTTTGGCGCCGTTGCTGGGGAACACTGAGTCAATTCTCCCCAAAGACGACAATTTTCGGTAAGCCTTTCCTCAAAAGCCTTTACTTTGCAAAGCTTACCTGGTGACTCCACTGAGGGTGATCCCCTCATCCCTTTGATAATCTCAAAAAAAAGGATTGTTTGGCGAGTCCACAAATGATGACCCGTAGCGGACGTCAGTACACACTTTCTTCTCCTATAGTTCCTATTGCCCCTATGGCTCCTCCTAAATGGTCTCACAAAGAACTTTTTGTCCCTTTGGACTTAGCTAACACCCAAGGTGGATTACATGATCTCCCAAAAAAGGTTGATTCCTGGATACCTAGATTCTTGGGAGAAATAGGATCTTATTGCAACTCACATTGGACCAAGTTTTATGAGGGGTATGAATTTCACCAATCAGGAGAAGAACACCCTGACACCTTTATGAGGCTCTTTGCGAGCTCACTCACCAGAAGTGCCAGAACTTGGATTAACAAATTCCCAAGTGGAAGCTTCAAAACCCCTGAAGATCTAGAACAAGCTTTCAAGAACAAGTGGTGTAAAAAAGAAAGTATGGCCTCCTTTTACTCTCAATACCTCGAAGTTTGCAAAGGAACCGAAGAAAACATTAGGGAATTCAACGATAGGTTCAACACTCTCATTAGCAAACTTCAACCCGACTTTCTCCCAAAGAGCGTTATTCTCCAACATTACCTTAACTCCTTAGAAGGAACTTTACAATTTTCCCTCAAGGATCGATTACCTACAAGCCTAGAAGAAGCTCAAGATGTTGCCTACCAGATTGAAGATACTCTTAAGTTCAACAATTCCATCCATCGGGTCAATTTTTTGAACAATGATGACACCTGGAAGTTGAATAAGGAAAGCATGGGAGGACTAGAGCATGACCTCCTTGAGATTCTAGAGGTAGGAAACAATACTTTCCCTAAGAAATGGAGCACAGGTTTCTTAAGCATGAAAAATGCCTTAAATTTTTCAAAACAATATGAACCCTTTGAGGATCTAGGTACCTCTAAAGAAATCACTCAGTTAGAAAGGTCACTATCACAAACCCAAAAGACTCTTTCTATGAGACTTCCTCAAACAATAAAGTCTCATGCTCCTAAAGAACAAATTTGTTGGAACACTTTGAACCTACAAAATTTTGCAAGACAAGAAGATGATCCTAAGTCCTTATCATGCAAGGACTCCCATTTTGAGAGTTATCACCCAAAGGTTACTCATGAAAAATCTAATTATGTAGATTCCATAATTACCTTGTTCACGCTAAATCAAATCCAAGAAAATCAAGACATGAGGAAGCCTAGGATTGAATACTTGGGCCAAACAAGTGAGGACTCAAGGGTAAAGCTTGAAGAGCCCCAGGTGTATGCTGGCAATCTACCCCAACATTTCCCAAAACCTAGCAATGATAGGACCAACCTAAGCACTAGTATGGCCTATATCTTACAAAAGGTCAAAAGGATTCGTGGAATGTTGGAAATCCCTTCTTTGACAAAACAAATCCCAAATGACCAACTATCGTTCGAAGAAACTTCCACACTATTACAAATTGGTCATTTTGAGCAAAATGAGCAAACACCCTTTCTCACTTTCTTGCTAATAGATGACCTATATCTTCACAATTTCATGCTTGATTCCGAATCATCTGTCAATATGATGAGCTTGAAGATTATGAACCAATTGGGGCTGGAAGTTACAGGGCCTTATACCGACGATCGTCGATTTGAATCAAAGGGGATCAAGGTCTACGATTTGATGGAAGGTTTTCAAGTGCACCTTGCTGACTACCCTAATTTCCCCATCATAATGGACGTCATTGTTGTCGATATACCTGACACTTGGGGAATGATATTATCTAGGGAATGGGCTGCTACTTTAGGCAGGAGTCTACAGATGGATTTGTCCTGCACAACTACTCTCGTCAGGGACCAAGATTGCATCACTTTGCATAACAAGCCAAAGAGAATGGAACACATCCAAAGGTGCAATCATGGACATAGTGACTACAACTCCGTAGATCCATGCTTATTTCAAAGTTGGCCCACTCTTCCCTTGATAGAAGAAGACAATATTAATGAGATAACATGGATAAAGGGAAAGGGTGACCAAAATATTCTTAACAATCACAAGGACAACATTGCACTAGGTAATAATGAGGTGTTGCATTTGCACGAAACATACATAAGGGATAGTGCTTTGGTAGGATCCCACCCCATTGTCCTGGAGCAAGAAAGAGATACAAATTGGGGTGGTTATCCTGACGATGCCTCTGACATCTCTGAAGATTGGGATGACTATTCTTCTACACAAGAAGATGACTATTTGATAAGGTTTAGAAGGAAAGGAGTTGGCTTCGTCAAATGGGAAGGGGGTGATATCGGAACTAGTGAAACACATGAACCAACCAAAGAAAGTCTTCCTGTATTTTCCCCTGATGATTTTCCTTTCGCTTCAGAGGAAGACTTTAATCAAATACAATGGGAAAAGAAGGAAGAGTATTAGCAACTCCTAGACAAATACAAGGACAAAGAAGTTGGGACTATCAAATTGTTAAAGAAAGGAGAGGATGACATATTGATCAAACCGTCCCAGCAAGAAGTCTTCACAGCAGAATCCCACCCTCCTTCCTCAGAACAATATACTAGAGTTATACAAGAAATAGCCAAATCTAAGACAAAGGATTACCAAGAGGGAGATACGGTCTGGATGTGGGACACAAAAAGGGGAGAACCTACTAATATCAAAGGGAATGCACAATTTTGGCTTGGACCTTTTAGAGTTGAAATGAAGTCAGTGAATGATGCCTACTATCTATCCACGTTGGAAGGAAGAAGACGTCCCTTACCAATTAGTGGACACCTCCTCAAACCCCATCAAGGGGCAAAGACTTGACTTCACAGGTAAGTGCAGGTAAGTAGGTAGGCATTTTGCATTCATTGTATATACCATTTGCATTTCATGCTAGAGTAGTTGTATTTCCATTTGTACATATGATTGCTTACTTGTATTTCATTTTATCATATATGAGCCAAAGGTGATATCACCACCCCAAATGATTGCTAATCAATCTTGTTGAGATCCAACAAGTCACAGGTCATGCCAGAGATGTTGAGGTTCTCATGCGCTCTACGATGAGCACATATCCCCGAGCTGGAGCCAGATGTTATCCCCTATCCTAGGGATAACTAAGGAGATTATGTCTCGAGGCCCACAGGTCCTAGACATGGAGTACCAAGAGCGATATTGATTTGAGCCTAGCCTTGGAGGGCCCATCCCTCTTCTTCAGTGCCTCCATTCTGTCAGCAGCAGCATCATCCATCCCATCGGCCTGGTTCTGAAGTAGCAGTGGGTCTTGCTCCATGAGGTAATGAGTCCGGGTATCATGGTATGTGTCACTCTGATTCTCAAAACATTTGAATATGTGCATTTAATTCTCTTTTGCTTCATGACGTGTGCTTGAACTTTATTCCTTTTGACTTGTCCATACCTTGGGGGGATGACAGAATGCCCTAGCAAGTTGGTTCCCTTAGGAGTGAGTTGCCACTGGGTGTGTTTATGAAAGGTCATTGTCCATTCCCACCATACTTGTCAATTTGCATCATCTTCCCTCCCATCTTTCCCCTACATTGGTTTGGGCATTGGGTTTTCCAAGCTAGTAAAGGGTTGTACCTTGCCTTGTGGGAAGAAGGGGCTAAAGGCCCAGAAGGTAAAAGTAGCTAGCAAAAGTTAAAAGTCAAAGATCAAAACCTTGAGATGCTTCACCCAGGGATCCCCAAGAAAGCAATAAACAGCTTCTCAGCAAGAAAAAGGGGGGACCCATAAAAAGATAAAACTCAAGACTTAGTTGATGGATAGCGGGTCTCATCATGAGCCAGCCTATTAGGACCATGGGCATGTAGTGAGATGACACTACTATTCATCTAGTCACCACGCCAGGGTAGTGGCTCTTGGTGGCATAGCCAAGAGAAAGGGGGTCTCATCACGAGCCAGCCTTGTCATCTCCAACTATTCTCTTGAAATAAAAATCAATAAGATAAAAAGTAAAAAGGCATTGAATGGGCTAGGAAACATTTGCATCCATGACAAAGTATAACTCACCCTCTTCAAAGGCACCCACAGGTAAGCCCTACATTTCCTTGTCATCACTGCACCCCTTGCCCAAACATTTCCCACACCATCTCATACACTTACATGACCTAGATTGGTCTTCACCTCGAACACCCCACACCTAAGGAGAATTGGTGCAATAGGATGTCTCGAAACCCTCTCCAAACCTGGCTTGTAGAATAACATAACATCTTTGAGCACTTGTCTGGGAAAGGGGGGTTTTATGCACATGTTTGGGTAACTTGATTATTAGATGTGATTGACATTGCTATGATCTTTGTGACTTATGAGCCCATGGAGGGCGTACTTGTTGTTGCTGCAGGACCACGCTCGACAGACAGGTACATATGGGGAGATGATTAGCTCAGACCTCCATAGGGTTAAAAGCCCACCAGATGGATGTTGAGACCCCAGCCAGGGGCAGACATATACCAGAGGCTTGCACCGGAGAGAGAGGAAGACGTTCCACCAAAGACAACTTGGCAGGCCTGGACCCAGGGGGGTCTTGCCTTTCCCCTTGAATGTTGGCCTTGGAAGGCCCATGACATCACCTTTATGACCCTTGACGTCACCCAACGTCAGATGGACATGATGGAGGCAGTTTGTGTGCCAAGTGGCACGTGTGGCATGATCCAGAGGCCTTGGAAGGCCTAACGCTTTGCTCTTGGAGGCCAACGTCTCACCTAGGAGGCCCAACGTCACCCTAGAAGGGCATGATGTCACCTCTTTTGCATGTTTTAGGGTTTAATTTGTCAATTTTATGTAAAAAACTGGATATTTGATGTAACTGGACATGTTGGCCTTTTTGACCTAATTTTGTAATTAAAGGTCATTTGGATTGTATAAATAAGGGATTAATCCCTCGTATATTTTTCATCATTCTTGGACTCACACAAGTGAGGTCTGAAATTCGGCTTCCTTAGGGTTTATTGGCTGAAATTAAGTGGTGCGCAACTCTTGGAGGAGGCTTATCTTGGTGTTTTTTTGGCATTTTCTTGGTGGAAAGTCTTCAACGAGGGTATTTGCTAGATTATTCTTGGTGAATGTAAGTGAATTTATGCAATTCTTCTTTCCTTTGAATGGTTATAGTATATTTACTTTGCATTTTACTAAGATTATGAAAATGCTAGCTTAAAACCCTAGGAGATCAAGCCCATGTTATTGTCCTTGTGTTAATAGCTTTTCACCTACTAGATTTTGCTAGAAAACCTATCTTTTGAATCTTGTGTTAGAGCCCTACCATTGTAGCACTCTAGCATCATTTGCTTCATCAAGCCTTTATTTACTTCAAGCTTGAGCAAAAGAAGAAGGAAAACTGCTAGGGCCTAGGGTTACCTACTTCAAAGTAGTCTGAGTCACCCTTGACATTTATTATTTTTATCCCCATGTCTTTTGCAATTTCTAGGCCAAGTAAAAGTGCTTCATATTCAGCCACATTATTTGTTGCATCAAATTCTAATCTAAATGCAAAGTTGTGAGACTTTCTTGTTGGCGAGACTAGGACAATTCCAGCCCCTTTTCCTGACCTTGAATGTGCCCCATCAAAGTTCATCTTCCAAGCCTTATTACTTTCTTTTTCATCCTTAAATTTTTATTCAACTGGTGCTAGGAAGTTTGAACAAATAGAAAAATTTCCCATGTCAGATGTTTGACATATGAACTCATTGAACTGTTCCTTAGGGTCTTCTATATGGTATTTTCTTTCCTTTTCTCTAAACAGCCTGAAATTTTCGGTTGATGGAGGAGGATATGGGA
>ML804477.1:141032-151530 GCA_009831015.1 Picea engelmannii
TCTATGTCAATTCTGGAATTTGAAGCCAAGAGATGATCTATCTTTGAATCTGGGACGTCTTCTTCTGGATCACCCCATTCATCCTCTACTATGTCAAGTTCCAGCAACCCTTTGGACAGAATAATGGGTTGATCACTTTTTTAATGAGGCTTAAATCATGGATCCATTTGGGTTGGCTTGCAATATTTTTTCTCTACAACAACAATCAATGAATTCACTGCATCATACATTTCAGTCAGCTTGTTGAACAGTAGATCTGTAAGATTACTTCGATAGGCCCGCAAAATATCCTCAAATCTTTTTCTTCTTTGAAGACCAAGTTCAAGAAAAAAATCCCCGCCTCAAAATCCTTCAAGATGCTACTCACAATCATGGACCCAAAAGCTGCAAAAAGACTTGGTAAAACTTGAAATTGAAGATGCACCCCTTGGGTAATATTTATCAAACGATTTTGTTGCACTTCCTTTGAATGTACAGGGAAACAACTTCATCATAATGTCATTGTGGATAGTATTTAGGTCTGCCATAAAATCCATGAAGTCCCAAACATGCTGAGAAACCCTATGAGGTTGTCCATTGAAGGATGGGAGTTTCTCAATCAAATTCAATGGAAGGGGCTTGTTTGGATGCCCATGAATTTCGAAAAATCCAAAGGTCCAAGTGTAGCATCCATTTTTTACTTGAAATGAGCAATTCAAATCTGGAAATGCAATGCATAACTTGTACCAACATCAAAGGTGGAGTCACCAAGATTAGATTTCTTCAAAGAACCTTCAAAATTGATGGATGTGCTCACCTCTACACCGAACAATGTATTCATAATATGTAAGGAACAAGGGCTTTGTCCCTTCATGGAGTTGCCATGTGAGAAGGAGATATTCAATACAACACTCTCACAAATGTGTCATGAAGCATAGTCTTCACAATTTTTGGGAAATGGACTTCATCCTCGACAATGACACCAAAATGTTACCTCCCATATTGTACTTAATGATAAAATCCTTAATCCACAAGGCACAACCCAAAAAGGAACTACTAGGATGGTCACCACTATCACCTAAGCAACCTATCCTCTTCACTTTAGGTCATCTCTCCTCCGGCTCAAGGGGGGTATCCCTAGTAGGATTACTAAAGCTAAGACATGAGGCACAAGGTGAAGTGGGAGTAGCTTTAGTAAAACAATGTTCTAGGGCTTTTAGGATTTTAAAAGAGGTGATGGAAGGAAGTAGAAATCAGTGCCAAATCCAACAAAGGCAATGGAGTCAAGGTGAATCAAATGGGTTTATGGGGTCAAAAAGAAAACCCCTCTTAAGAATTGATCTATTTCATTCAAGGATTAGGAATAAGAGATTAGAACCAAAAAGAAATAATAATCTCTTGTTTAATCAAAATTAGCAATGGAGATTAAGGCCCTACAAGAAGGGGTCCTCAAGCAAGCAACCTTCACCAATCGGATCAACTATAGCTTGATAAACGTACTCATCACTTCTTGTTAGGGTTCCAAGAAGGACAGAGAAAGCATTGCACAAAATAATTATCAAAGCAACAAAGGAATAAGGAGAGGAGTTACCCCAAAACGTCTTCCCTCCAATGGTAGAAAAATACCTTCAATGGATCGATCGAGTTAGCTTGTAGAAGACTTGAGCATTTCACCATCAATATTTATGCACCAAATAAGAGCCAAGAAAGAGAAGCTTAAAAAATTGACACCCAGATTCACAAAGAAAGAAACCTTTACACAACCATATGCTCCAAGCAAGATATGTCAATTAAGCTCCAAGGAGTGGAAGCTCCAAAAATCCAACCATGAGTACAAATGAGGCAGGGTTGCTCTTTATATAGACTCTAGAATCTAGCTCAACCTTATTTACAATAGAATAACAATATCTCATCTGAGATCCTTAGATCTAGCCTAGGGAGGGATAAAGAATTTTTTCCTCCAACTAACTAATCAACAATACATAAAATAATGAGGTGGTCAAGCCACATGTACAATCCTCCAAGTGAGATGGACCTAGGAGAGTGGGACGTCTCCATCAAAAGGGAAGAATAAGAGTCAAGGGTGCAACGTCTAGCCTCCAAAGACCTCCAAGTGGGTAAATCCTCAAATTAGGCGATGAAATCCTCCTAGGTCTCCTCCAAGGTGGACGTGTGGGTCTCCAAGGTGAAAAGTCTCAACAAGGTATGAGTGAAAACCCTCAAGAGTGCATGACTCCTCAAAACAAGCTTCAAAAGGTCATGTGTGAGGTTCCCAAGGTGTAATCATCCTCCTCAAATCATGTCAACCACTTCCTCAAGTCAAGAGAGAGCCAAGTAGGTCCACACATGCCCAAAAAAGAAGTCTTAATGCATCCTTCAAGGTGGACATCCCATCAAATTGTGTGACGCATACCTTCAAATGTGCAAATGGGTTGATGGCTCCAAGATTTGAGATGTTGTGTGGCATGAGAGGTCATAGACAAGAAGAATAGCCCCGAAACTACCTAGAGCATTGTGACCAGTGTCTTGAGAGTTGTGAAGATCCACTTTATTTGACTCGGTTCATGGAGGTTGTTGCCTTTGGGTGGTGGGTCATACTCTTGAGCCCACACATGCTATCATAGAGAGGACGATTCGCACTTATTTTGATCTTGGACCGAGATGACTACTTGGGAGCCCACATGTGCCATCCTTCTCACTTGCTTGGCCCAATTTGATGATATGTTGGAGGCTTTTGAGGGGACGTCCCTCTTTCTCATATTCTTAGGCCACATGTGTGACAATCTTGGAGGCTAGAACCTAGGCATTTGGACTATTATTAGCATATTGTTGCCTCATAGTGGATCGATCCTCCTTGGGAGGTTATTATTCATTGTTTTGACTTCATTCACTACATGATTCGAGGATGGCGTCCACCTTATTGGGCCATCTATGGATTGAAGATTGTACATGTGGCATTAGGCCACCATATTATATCATTTTGTTGTCTTGTCCTCTCAAATTAGTTGAGGGATATTAGTAGTTTATCATTTCCTAGAGTAGACCTAGGGTTAGTTATGGATTATTATTATTTTACTTGTGGAGTAGTTGAGCCAAAACTCTATAAATTTGAGGCTCCTCCACTTCTAATGGTTGTTGAAAGTGCCAATAAATTTGACTCTCCTCCACTTTAAGTCTTAAAATAACTTCATTGTAAACGTGATTCTCACTTATTTTATAAAAGAGGGTCACTTACATTATAAAAATAACTTATTTGTAACAGTGAGCTTATAGGTAAAGCTAGAAAAGGAAGGGAATTTTTTTTTGTCAACAACCTGATTTTGCACTTATCACCACATTGATCTACCTCCACCTTCCATGTGTCACCTTGGTTACTTTTTATTCTTTTCTTCAAAAGGGCATAACTTTGGCATCCAGAGTCCTTTTTCAGTGTTGTTTTATTTTAACTGCTCATTTTTCAAGAGCTTTCTATTTTAAATAGCCAGTTTATGCTTTTGAAGTCATCTTACCTGCATATTGTAATAACTTTTCTCCAAGTGATCTCTTGTTTATCATTTCAAACTACTTCTCATGAAAATCACGTATGGAGGATTTACTACAAAGTAGGGGACTTTACCAGGTTACATTAGGAACAAAAATTTCCCCTCTTAATGAATTACAAAAGACCAAATCAGATAATAAAAATGGCAAAGCACATGGATTAATCGGAGTGTCAATGTCCAATGCTTAGTTTCACCTTCAAGTAGTTGAGACCCTAGATGTAGCATGGAAAATGCTGGATACCATGTTTGGTAAATACAATGAGATTCAAGCCTACCAGCTTGAAAACCAATTGATTGCCTTAAATCCTAGTGATTTCTCTTGCATTGAATATTTTCTATCGAAGTTCAAAACACTTAGACTTTTACTTGCAGAATGTAAGATAATCGAAACAAATGGCTAACTTATATATGCTATTCTTGGTAAGCTTGGAACTACAATTTGAAGTTGCTGCATTATTGTGAGGTGGCAAAGAATGATAGAACATATGTGATTTGGGACAACAATTCAAAGGATGCTAATTTGGAGGATGAAGACATATTTTTAGAGCACCTAGAGGTTAAACATCCGAGTGATCATGATGGTGATCATATTCATGTAGCAGAGATGCCACCCCCATCCACTAGTAGGTTTTCAGATGCAGGAGCTTTGCCTTTATCTTCACAACCTCCAATGTTGTGTGCAGGTTATGTAGCTGCTAGTTGTGTTACATGACCACTTCCACCTACTCCTACTCCTCTTGTCCATAGATAACAGGAAAAGAAACTAGAAGTTTCTTGTGGCAAGAGGAAAGCTTAGTAGATATTAAATTTATTTGTATTTTTCTTGTTTAGAATTTAGTTTCTAGAACTTAATACTTTATTTTTATTATGGCCTATTTTGTGAACATTATACGATAGTTTAAGTTTGAACTTTAAACCTACCTTTGAACTGTTGACTGCATCTTACAACTCTTTGTTAATGAATATGATGCTTTGTTTCATTTTATGGTTGATGTTATCTATTACAATTTATTGATGACAAATGTTATATGTTGAAACTTGAAGGTTGATGATTGATCATTTGATGACAATGCTATAACTTCTAGATGATTGATGTTAGATGTGTACTAAATTGTTGATGCTTTAATGATCATCATTAATCCAGCCATTAAATCTATGTTTTCATGTTTTCTACAACCAATTTGGCATTCTGCATGTTTTTTTTGGATATATATGCATCAAAATATATTAAAATATGTATTATTAAAAAATGCTCCAAGAACTCTCGATTATCATAAGATTTTTGAAAATTGCGCTTCCTGCTCTTGCTCCCCCACTCCAAAGAGCGTAGGCCTACACATTACTATCGCATTTGAAATTTCTATGTTCATACTTTCAAAGTTCATTACAAATGTGCACCAAGTCCTTCAAAGTTCCACCCTCAAGAAAATGCCCAACTTTTCTCCGCAGTACAAAGAGCACTGAAATTATTTCAAAGATGAGCATTGGCATGCTTAAGGGAACCCCAATAGGTTGTATTTATAGATTAGGAGGTTAGATTCTAGCGCTTCTTGTTATTTTACATATTTTATGTTTCAGGTCAGAAACACCGGACTGTGCGCTAAATATGTATCTGGAAATGCGGGAAACATTTCCCATGGGTTGTGAAATACAGTTTTCACGTTTCCGGAAATGGAAAATCAATTTCCAAATTCAGAAATATATCCAAGGAGTTCCTGATACATTTCATACAGGTTTCCATATTAGACTGGCCAAATGGCGTTTTGGGATACAGGGGCGTTTCCAGTAACTTAGGGATAACATTGAAGTGTAGAAATAGACAATTACAATGGAAACAATATTTTCTTTTTCTAACTATTATTTTTCTGTTTTTGTCATGTCCTTTGGTGTACAAAGAAAGCACCCATTAAAACCTTATGAACCAATTTTTGCTTGTAAACATCTATGTCTTAATATGTTTGCCCATACATCCGCTGGATGTTAAACATTTGCAGTTGCTGTTTTTTGAAGAGCTGACATACTACTTAAATCCCTTGTAATTGCAACAGGTGGTAATTGCAATAGGAGCACTATCCTTTCGAAATACTCGGACAGCACTCAAAGTAAAGTAGAAACAGTAAATGATGGTACACAAGCATAAGGAAAGGAAATGTGGAACAAATTAAAAAACATAAAAGACAATGGAGCCATAGTAAGCCTCAACTTGATAAGGTTATAGAGGCCCGGGTTTCTTGTTGCAATGTACAGACACGTCTGCTCTAGGGCTTCTGTTGTCTATGCAAAAATATAAACATATGATTTGAGATCATGAATACTGTTTGGAAACAGACACCCCTCCATGAAAAAACAGGACCCACAGATTTTATATATCATATTCTTAGTGGCAGTCCCATTTTAAAGAGCTATGGTAGCTACCATGTGTCGAATGAAAATAATCAAAATAATGGCACAATAAAAAATTGAAATATTTTGCCCTGAAGCTTCCACATTCCTACAAGACTACAATTGTGATCCTTGTTTCAAGCATAGCTATAAAAAAAAGTTCAGGGTAAAGTTACATGTTTTCAACACAAAAAGATCAAGGATGAAGGGAAAGGGAAAAGAAATTCTGCGGACAAATGTGGTAGCATGTACCACCAACAAGTAATAGTATAAAATAGATTATCTTAGATGTCCATCGGAGTCTAGTTGCATGAAATCAGCCTCTTAACTTTTACTCTTACACCACTTTCCTTTCAATCCATAGTGAAACCAAATCATAACTAAAAACATTAAATAATTCATTTACCTGTCATAGACTAGCAATCTTCCAAAGATGGAGCACCGATCTTCTGTCTTTAGAAAATATTCAGAAGCAGGAAAAGTGTATGGCCAACTTTGTTCCTGAACAAGTCTCTGGGAATGGGTGTATAAAATCATAAATAAATAAGAGGAAATATTTTGTAGTCTGTATGTAACTGAATGACCTGATTATCCTTAGACTCAGAAATTTCATCCTTCAGAATTTTTGCTAAAGTATGTCGCCTTGCTAATTAATTAATTATGATACAACTAAAATTTCTATATACTTTGATTTCCTAAAATTAGGTATAGTTTCACCTGCTTCTTTGCGTCTGCCCATAGTAGGAATGGATCTATTAACTCTTCTGCACGGTTCAAGTGCACATAAAATGGACCGAGAACCTTCTGCCATGCCTCCCCATTGCGGAATTTGCAAGCATTGTCACCCATGTAATGACCACTGTGGAACATCTGTCCAGTGTCAACACAACATTACACACCAATAAACAAATTCATTCCATGACACGCATTTTTAGAAAGTTCAGGACAATGCTTATTGCTATGGGAAGTGCACTTTGTGCAATTAATGTAATAGTTTTTCTTTGAGAAGTTTTTGTCCTTGAGCATTCTAATTATTAAGTTGATCTGAATTTAAAAGCTTAGCATTTATAACTTAGCAATGCCATCAGCAGGCAATTGTTTACAATCACGTTTGAGAGCAATTACTAAATTATTTGTGGGAAATAACAAATTAGCAATGTACAAAACATGAGACAATGGTGATGGACTAGTCATAATTCAAGAAGGCAAACATCCTCCATCGCTTTAAGAACATGCAACCAACTTGAAAGATAAGAATATGTACAAGATTAAATCTCTATGGGTTGAGAATTACTAAAAATCCAACAATCTTGTATGGCCTACTAATATTTATAATTGAATTAATTTTACCAGATAAAAGAAAGTGAAAAGAGGTAGAGAACTAGAACCGATCAAAATACACTTTAAGCAAGATCCCCTTGTAATGCTACCACAATATAATTTGAAGCTGGCATCATTGTTTCCTCTCAAATTCTCACTTCTTGAGATAAAATCCTAAAGCTCAAGTGATACCGGAGGAACTAAGAGGGATTGCCAACGTCACTTCACGAGCCCTCTTCAAACATTAAGTTGGCTTTCCTCCAGTTCAAGGGAGCCTCCCCAAACTAGGATTACTAGAGCTTATGCAATGAAGTCCAAGGAGAACATACAGTGATGGCTCTATCAAAACTAGTTGATCAAATTTAAGAAACGAAATGGATGAATGGACCAGAGAGTTGTCTTATCAATTGGGAAAATGGGGTCAAATGAAGGCTCATGGGAGGCTATCCTAATGAAGAATAATATTAGTCATTGAGACACAAACATATAAGCCACAACAGTCATGTCCTTGCTGTCCCAAACTGCAGAAATATAAATAAGGACATCACTAGTGCAGATAAGCTTCAATACTCATGAATATCATGGTTATCAAGAATAATATGTATGTGCATCCATCCTGGAGTACAAAGACATGCAATCATAAACAATACTCCATTGATAACATAAAAGAAAAAGGAAGGGTGTTGGTATCTCTCGATCTCTCCCTAGAAAGAAAAGTCCTAAGCTTTTCGGGGAGAGCCCAAGAGTACTATCAAACAAGCAACTTACTGTCACTTAGTTACTTGTTCCACTCTTCAAGCTAAGATAAACCTAGACCAAGGGGGGAATCCCTAAATCAACTTAAGTCTTAAAATCGTTGTGTCAAGGGTGAGGGATTAACTTAAGTTGACTCTAACTCTAAGGAAGGGTGCAATTCCAAGATGTTCTTGAAACAAACTCACAAAGAGCTCACACTACTAGTCCAATATGCCCAAACTTGGACACATTAGAGTAGGAGTAGGAGCTAATTGTGGGGTTTCAAGCCCAAAAGGGAGGTCTCCAAGTGCTTTGGCGAATTTGGTGAAGGGTTTTGAGAGAAGTTTGGATTGTTTACTTAGTGCAAAAGCTGAAACTCAAATGAAAGTGTGATATTCCAATAGAAGAATTATCATTCACCATGAAATGTGCTTGAATTAAACTCATAAACATAAGAAATGAAACTTTGTGAATCAATATGAGTGCTAAGTGAATGAACCTAATGAAATATTTGCCACAATGTTTATGCTTGAAATATCAAGTTAACTCGTCATCTAGAACAATTGGACAGTAGTAAAGAAAATGCTCAACACCATAAACATGAAATTATCTTAATGCTGAGAATTAAATTAGTTTGTCGCTGTTATTAAATGTTTGGGACAACAACATATAAATGTTCCAAAATTAAGAAAATGACCATAAAATGTTAAAGACGTAATGTTTATGAATTCATCCCCAAACCACATTAAATGTCATAAATGGCCCAAAACTGTAATGTCCCTTTCCGAGTAGGAGCTCTAGAGAGGAGGGCTTAGTATTTTAAACATCCCCGTTAGACTATAGCCAGGGAGAAACAAGGGAAACATGGTCATTTGATGTCATTTCACTAGGGAATGTTATATTTTGAAAGTGACATTAAGTGAAAAGTGGGTAAAAACGCCCTTTAAGTGATTTAAGCCAAAAATAGAGGGGTGCATAAGTGATGGAGCTAAAAATAAAGGTCAACAACGAATTAGGGTTTTGGAGGAGTATATGAAGAGAAAAGCGACCTAATTCCTCATTATGCATCTTATGATTTGACAATTGAGCTCTGAGGAGATTACACAGGTTCATGTGAATCAATGGAGATTGTGGATTCCAAGAGGAAGACACCAGTGGGTTGATTTCGATGTTGAGAGACACACCCTAGTCACTAGGAAGATCATCTAGATCTTTCATCGTTTTGCAGCAGCAGTTTATAGGTTCAAAGTTCAAACAACTAGTGCGCACTTCATCAGGAGAAGGGTGCAAGTGTTGGGAGACTCTGAGGGCTAGTTCGTCCCGCCCCGGGAGAATTCATAGATTCCCTTCCGACCCAGTTGAGAGGAAGGAAGGGCACATCTTTTGAGCTATTAATTGTCATATTCCAGCGGAGGGTCCTCTTGGACGCATCAGTCAGCTAGTGAGGGCGCAACAATTGGGGAGGATACATTTAGGGTTCCCGAGAGATCACTAGATCATATCCAGGGAAACCCTTACAGAGGATACCAGGGCACTCAGTTTGAGACACATACAGCCAGATTCCGACGATGGAATCAATAGGGCGCAGCAGTTGACCAAAGGAGGGGTGCAACCCCCCAAGCGAACCCATTCGGGGTTCGTATGTTAAAATTTCAGACCCCAACCCAGTTTCAGTCTCGCTGATTTTTCAGCCAAGGTTAAATGCCCAAACCCAGTTTTAGCATATAAAAACTTAGCAGAAAATAAACTTCAGAACTGAAACATGAGGATTCTGAACATCGTTTTCAATGCAGAAATAAAATATCAGCAGCATGCAAAACTCAGAAAATTTATAGATAGAGATTTTCGATCTAACTTTGACACTGGAAAAACCCACAAGGGGAAAACCAGTGAGAAAGGGAGATTTTTATTATTTAGGAGCTTCAGAGAATTCTGTTACAGCATATTCATCTTCAAAAATTTAAATGACAAACTTATCTCGACTGTAAATTCTAACCTTGTACAATATCTACTGCAAACTCATATTCAGAAAAGAACAGAAAAGATACAATGGCAAATACAAACATTACACAGAGATTTTTCACCTGGAAACCCAAACCGGGAAAACCAGCATATATTATATTCATACATTGTGTTACATTGTTTACAATACAATATACATATAGGAGCCAGCGGCATCCAAAACCCTAACCCAATGACCTGGATTAGTCCAAAACCCTAATTCCTTAACCGGAAATAGAAAACCATCGGCAAAAAAAAACCATGTGCCGAAAAACCACCTAAATATCATGTGGTCCCGGAAATATGTCGTCCTGGAAATATGTCGTCCCGGTAATATGTCGTCCCGAAAATATGTCGTCCCTGTAACCCCCCTGCGCGCCTGACGCAGACGCTCAGACACTACTACTCGTGCAAAGAATATAACACATACCCAACATTCTCCCACTTGTTGTTTTCTTTGCACACCGGGGGTTACAGGGTTACATAGTCAACAATCCAGGGCAACAATGCCCATGGATCCTCTACACCAAGAGAACTTC
>ML804477.1:171245-203527 GCA_009831015.1 Picea engelmannii
TCTGCATTTCTTTATTGTGAATGAATGCTTATGGTGAATTTACTTGTTTCATGTCAAAGATTATGAAATTGCTTGCTTGAAACCCTAGGAGAAAGACATATGTTACTATCTTTTTCTCTATAGTCTTCCACTTGCTAAAATTTTTTGAAAGGCACCTATCTAGAAGTAGATGCTAGAGCCCTACCATTGTAGCACTCTAGTAACCCTACCTCATTGCCTATTGCATATTTTATTTCAATTTGTCTAAGGAAAAGGAGAAATCGCTAGGGCCTAATTTGTATTACTTTCTAGCAATTATCTCTAGGAGTTAGATTTTTGAGGCCTTGGGCTACCAACACCTCTCTCATCCTCTCCATCCCCTTTGACTAAACATTATCATTGTTATTTTTCTCTAAGAGTTGCTTCTGCCGTCATTGACTCCATTACCCTAGAAGGCACTAGTCTACCCATTACAAGTGTTGATTGATCCAACAATTTTCAGAACATCTTCTCTTGAGCACCTACTAACTTCTACTAACCTTAGATTTGCCTGAATCATTAACCTACTTGCTGCTGTTACAAAAGATTGCTACAACCATCTAACAGCAGCAAATTAATCCTAAAAGTGACATGTTATGCTAGCTAGACATTGTTAAAACTGCTTGTGACTATCTATTATCAATTTTCCTAGTTAAAGCTATTATTTTAAGTCTTTTATTAAGCATTTTAAAGCATAATTATTGTGGCTATTGCAAATCACTTATTGTTGTTATAAATTGTTATACTGCTGCAATTCTATATCAGCTAGCACATTTTTTAAGAGTTCATTGTCTTACGAAGCATTAATATCATTTTTGTACTTGGAAAGTGCCCTTTTTCTATTTTATTGTCTTGTTCTCGACAGATACACAACATTTCTCATTTGCTTCATCTCTATAAGACATAAAGAACCATTTAAATATTAGTGACTTGTGAGAGGGGGGGAACTTTCTTGTATCATTTGCCTTATCCTTCTCAAACCCTCAGGTCACTGGGGACGTCTCCCCTAGGGTACTGCAACATACTCCTAAATAGAAAGGGATTTCCTATTAAGGTGACAATGATAGATCTTTCTCAGTTACGCCAATTTTGTATCCACTTGCCTTGGGCTTTGGGCAAGTACAAATTGTGCGATAACATTTTGGCACCGCTGCCAGGGATCACTGTGAGTCAATATTCCTCAACGACACTTTTTTGGTAAGCCTTTTATCTTATGAAGCTTACATGGCGACTCCACTGAGGGTGATTCTCTCGTTTCCATTTGATGATCCCTCGAAGGATTATCTGGCGACTCCACTAATGATTAAGCTGAACATGGCTTCTCAATGGAACCCAGGAAATTTTAAACCCTCGGATATGAGTAAAATTCCGGGTTACCCTCGACAAATGCCCCCGAGGTATGAAAAATGGCTCCCTAGATTCACTGGTAGAGATGCAGTTAGAGCCGACAATCACATGGATAACTTTTGGGCTTTCTTTCAACTCCACCCTATCAGTAATGATGCTGAGCATTTGGCAATGAAACTTTTCTCTGCCACTCTTCATGGCAATGCTAGGAAATGGTATGATGATCTTCCTGATGCTAGCATCACATCTATGGACCAGTTAGAAGAAACCTTTCTCAAGAGATGGGGTATTAAATTGGAAGATATCCAAATGCTGCTAAAAAGAATCGAGTACATAAAACAAACTAAGAATGAGACTGTCCAGGAATTCCATACTAGGTTTGAGAACTTGCTATATCATATTCCTAGAAACCATCATCCTAGAGACAAGTACCTCATTTACCTCTATACCAATGCACTCTTACTGCATTTAGGGTTCCTCCTCAATAAAAAGGGGCCAAAAACAATTGATGATGCCTATTACATGGCCATACAAATCGAGGTGAATATCTCTTTGTTCAAGAGAAAACACGTCTTTTCTCTAGAAACCAAAGTTGATGACCCCAAAGGCACCCCAGATACTCTTAGTCTGGAGAGATTAGTTTCCCTTGAGATCTTTGAAAGAAGGGAACAAATCATCAACCAACAGGAGGTTGAGGAGAGGGATCCTAATGAGGATTTCCAATCCCATGTGGAAGAGCAAGAATTTACTCATGCTTCTACCAAGGATAATGAAAACATGGTTGAGGAGCGAGAGCGTAAAGATATCAAACACGATGATGAAGTATTGATGTGTGCTCCTCCCTCTGATGAAGCCATCCATGAGCCTGTTCCTCCTACACAAGAAGAAGAGGATGAGGTTAGTCACTTTCCTTTTTGAGTTTTTGATGATACCTTATTCTATGATTCAAAGGGGGAGGAAGAAAGGGAATCCTTGGACAAGATAGGTCCTCCTTATTATGAAGTAGAAGATGTAGAGACAAGTCACGAGGACGAGACAATGATGCATACTCTTCCATTTAATGAAGTTATCCAAATCCTCGAAGCTCCTGCACAGGAAGAAGTAAACACGGTAAGTTATTTCCCTTTCCAAGATTTTGATGATGCTTTATTTTATGATTTGGAAAGTGAAGAAGTGTTAGAGGATCCCTTGGATGTTTTAATCCCTTCATGTTATGATAAAGGTGATGACTTTGTTGATAATATTAATGAGTTCATACATGTCGGGAAACGTAAAGATGTGATTGGATATGATGGGGATCCTGTTTACGACATTGAGGATCATTTCCAAATGATGCCTTACAACTATCATATCAGGTTACTACTAATTCTGACATTTGGCAACAAGGAAATGATATAGTTACAGGTGACCTAGTTCTATGTCCTCCTGATAATTTTTGGTCATACCTTGAAGATTTTGATGAGTATTCTTTTGAGCACTTGGATTTATTCTATGAAGAATATTATCAACCACTGTTGTGCTCATATCTTGATAGAGGTGAGGACATTGCTTTCCCAAAGCATGGTACTTGTGACAAGGTTATTCAACCCCCTTTGGTTACTTTACTCTATCACTAAGGGTGTAGTTGGGAAACATGTCCCTTGTCTTGAGTTTTCTCTAGGGCAAAGCGTTCTTTTAGAATTCAAGGGTAGGTTGAATACCTTAAGAAGAATTTTATTATATCACTCTTTCAACTTTCCCTTAGAAATTTCCTAATCATTCTCTAGGTTCTTACTAGTCCTTTCCCAGACTTCAGGATGTGATGACATCCAAGGTAGCCAACCTTCAGACTCTTTAAATTAGTCTTCTCAGTAAATCATACCTTGGAGTATTTCCACAGATTCAAGATGAGTTGGCAGCAGTCGGAGAGATTGTGGATCCGGACTTTTTGGTGAGGACAGCCTGTAATGTCCCCCACCTCTTGAAGAAGAGGTTTGGAAGACGTAGTGGTCTAGGTGTCCCCACTAGGCCATAGTCTCACACTGAGGGGAAAGGTCAACTAAACTAAAGTTATATTCTTAAGTTGACTTGAGAGGAAAGAGGTTAAAAGGAGTAAAAGATAACTCAAGAGAAGAATAGAAGTTAACCCTGGGAGTTAACCTAACTCAACAGAGAATTAGAAGGAAAAGTATAAGTAAGAGGCTGGGGCACACCTATTACTCATTCTAGTTTTGGATTAGCATTTGCTATTGCTCTTGAGCATTCAGTTTGGGGGTTTTGCTGTACAAACCCTTGTGAGCAATTCAGTGGTGAAATATCCACTCACCTTGTTCCACAGCTTGGTCTTGGGGATGGAAGACTCCTCCACACCATTCTAGTCTCAGCTCATCTCCATCTAGCGCTTCAGAAGGTAGCAGGCCGTACTGCTCTGGTGATTCCAGCAAGGGCGCACCATCATCTAGAGGGAGGTTCGATCCAGCTTATCCTAAGGGCCTGGGGCCATTCCGACACTTGGGTTTTGTTTGCAGGGGCATGACCATCAGTTTGAGGATCTTTCTCGAGGGTTATCATCATCATATAATTATCTACAGATTGGGACTTCTTGGAGCCATAGGGGACGTCCTGTGATTCAGTAAAACTCAGATCTAGAGAGATCTGCTTGAGATCTGGGTCTGAAACTTCTCCCACGGGATTCTCATAGCCCGATCTATATTCTTGGAGAGTTTCACGCCATTTGGAGGTGTATTTCTTCAGGGATGAGTTGCATAGGGTTTCAGCTATTCAAGAGGGTGCAACTCCCTTAGAATATTCAGTAGTTGGAGGGGTTGGACTTGGACATTGGGCTTGAAACTTCAGGAGGAGGATCCCACTGCCCTGATCTATCATCTGACCAAGTTTGGGCTCATTTGGAGCATTCTTCCATCAGGGCCGAATTCTTGAGGGTTTCAGTCTTCACTTGGAGCGTGGCACTCTTCAGCTGGAGGGTTTGACATCCAGATCTGCTTGGTATTGGTCTTCATTACTTATTCATCCTTTGCAGGCTTCTTTTGTATTGACGGGAGAATTTTGTAGCAGCTCATATCTATTGTTTGTACGGCCATCTGAGGTTTATGCCAGATCGATCATCTATTGTATTGATTCCGCATAATAAAAAGGTCATATCTTTGCTTGTGCTTCTATATCTTGAATGTGTTGAGATCTTCATGTGTTGGATGAATCTTGTATGCACTTAATAACTCAATAAACACCTACACATCAACAAATCAGTAGTAGTTAGTGATACCAAGCGAAAAATTTGGCTTGGGATCATTACACAGCCCGAAACAACTTTTCCAAACCTTGAGGTTCATTTGTGCAAGGCATTGTGGCCAAGGAGGTCATGCCCAGTTGGGAGAGACTTTGGGACGACTTCGTACAGGAGGAGATGAGATGCAGCTCTGGATCTTCAGGACAACAATGTCTTTCAGAGGGTGATGAGGATCTTGCTCTTTGGAGAAAGGGCAAGAAGAAGACCGACAAGTGTGCTAGACAGGGTCCCAAAGGAGGGGCCAAGCCACAACAGAGTGGCGGAGGGAAAGAGAGAGACATGATCACAGTGAGATGATTTGCTTGTGGAGAGATGGAGAACTATGTTGGACAATGTCCAAAGAAGAAGAAGAGGCAGTAGGATGGTACGATAGCGACAACAGAGGAGGAGGAGTTCACTGCTCTGTGAGGGAGTGTGCTTTTGTCAGTTGTTGTTTGTTAGTTGATACACCATCCGGTGGTTAGTGGGCAAAAAGAGTTGAGGAGGTCCCACTGACTCGGAGTATTGGTTCAGAGGGAGCTCAGACTTAGTTTTTGAGGACACCACATTCAGGGGTGATTGGTCCACCCGGGACAGCTTTAGTTTTAGAGTTGTCGAGCAAATAGATGGTTGGTGCAGAGGCTTCAGAGCATTGGAGATTAATGAGTGTGAGCAGGGCGCCAGAGAGACTTGAGCCTCACTTGGCTATGGAGACAAGCAGATCAGCTTCAGGTTCCACTTCAGGTGGAAGTCACTTGCTGAGAGACCAAGTTGAGGATCTTGGTGAGATACCAAGAGAGAGACTCTTGGTAAGATACCAAGAGAAGAGACCTTTGGTGAGATGCCAGAAGGTAGAAATCCTTGGTGAGATGCCAAGGTTGAGATCTTTGGTGTGATGCCAAGATCGAGGTGATCTCGGATAGGTGGAGATGCACTTCCATCTAGAGTTCACGCAGGTCGAGCAGATCCGTGTCAGAGACCACTATTGATGAACAGGGTACAACCATACTCACTGAGTGTTTTCCAGTAGGAAACCATGTCCACTGCAGGGATGAGATTGGAGGGGTGAATGACACTTTCCTCGGTAAGAGGGAGTGTTGAGATTTGGGTACCTTGGAAAGTGGTCCCCTTGTGGTTTTGGGCCTCTAACCACAAGAGGGAGATGTTTGTACCATTCTGCCTAGTACTTTATGTCTAATTTCACTTTGACTTAGGAGATTTAAGTCAAAAGTGAAATTTGTCACTTTTAGTCTAAAGTGACTATTATTTCACTTTGTGGGTGAATTAGGAGACATAAAGTGAACTTAGGGAACATAACCCAAAGTGGGTTTTGAGTTGAGATTCTTTTGGAGAGATCTCAACCCTTGATTAGAGATGGCTTGGGGTGATCCTAGCCATCCATACTTTAGGTTTCCTTATGGAGGTTCAAGAGGGGTGCAAGGGGCAAGTAGAGGTTCATTCCTCTGTTTGTTCACCAAAAGAGTTGGGAGAGGAGCAAGAGGATGAGGATGGAGGCTACAGATGAGGGAATCTTGGGCGCCTCCTTTCACAGAGGACTCATGGAGGCTTAGACCCTCGTTTATTTGTGGTGGTTGTTCCATCTTTGAGGAGGGTGCACTTGAGGAGCAGGGCACTTACTTAGCAAGCACTAGCTATACTTGTACGATCACAAATCCATCAATTTCAGTGGAGAGGTAGCACACAACAGTTTGTTTGTGTGCAAGGGATTCTTCATCAGAGAAAAGAGGATCAAGGGCGCATTGTTTCAGTGAGATAGGAAACAAAGGAAGAGGGCGCACTTAGCTTGGGTGCATATCTTCTTGGAACTCCAAATAATCTCGAGAGGAGTTTCTATTGTATTAGGTTCCATTGTATTTGTCATACTTTTTGTATCTCATGCTTTAGACATCACTTATATATACTTCCATTCTAAACTGGTTTTCCCCGAGGGGGTTTTATCCAAGGTCATGCTGACCAAAAATACCTGTGTTCATTTTTCATGTATGTTTAGTGTTTAAATCAGTTGTAGGAGCTTGTAAAGATCCTAGAGGAGTGCTATATGTTTTGGGGTTTGCATGTACTAACACTTGGTTACTAAAAATACTTGCAAGGGCACCTTAACAGAGCATATAACCATCAATTTGGGGGCAGAAAAGTACTTGACTGTTTTCTGTCCTAAAACAATAGCAAAGGACAGCCTTGTTGACATAACTTAGAGCCCAACAAGAGGTCATCTGACAGGCATGTTGTGCACCCTCATAGTTCCTCAAAAATCTACAAGAACTTCCCTCGTTTTAGTGATGGAAGAAGTCCACCACAAGGGAGGCTTCCCTAGTGACCTCAAGGGATCAAAGTAGCAAGTAAAGTAGCCAAGCCTACCACCCCCTCTCTTGATCACTGAAAGATAAGGTCTAGGTCAATGTAATAGAAGAGATATGAAGCTATTTGAGTACCTGCCCGGAACAAGAACACTTTATAGCATATATATAATGATTTCCAAGTTCAAACATGCATTAAATACCTCTTAAAGACACTAGACAATGAAAGTTGCTATGGATGTTAAGGATTTGCAGCAATGAACAGTAGTACAACAACAGTGAATAAGTTATAACAGCAGCAACAATTATTAATCAGAAATGCAACAGTTGACGAGGAAAACTTAGCATAAATTCACTAGAGCAATACCCAATTGTTAAGTGCAATTTTTTAATATGTTAGACCGCCTTTACAAGAGTGTATGCAGCAAATAAGAGAGTGTATCCAAAGATGAAATGAAGCAGCTCAAAGGAAAAAGTGTTGACTCAACTGTTGTTGCCAAAGTCTTTTCTCAGAAGCCTTCTCAGGAAGAAATAAGGAGACGGATACAAGAAAAATAAATGATTACATATCAAAGAAGGAATAAGGTAGCATAACAAGACCAGTGCTCCACAACATTTGTCTCAAAGTATTCCTGAAGACAAAAAATCAACATGAACAGTTGGAGCTGCTAATGAGTGTTCAAAATCAGGCCTTTCAGGAAGTACATGTAGAGATGCAAATGCTGACTTGGTGCAGTACTTGAATAAAGCTCATGTGTCAGTTTCGATGGTTGAACTCTTCAAAATTCTAACGCAAAAAGAAAAGGTTAAGAATTTTTGTGGATTTGACAAAGTCAATGAAGCTCCCGCCAAGGATGCTGCCATAGTGTTGCAAACGATGAACCAAGGACGAAAAAATGGCAGTCATAGTCCTTTCTTCATATCAAATGACTAGTTATTGCACAATTGTATGATAGACTTAGAGGCATCAACTAATGTTATGCCATTGAAAGTAATGAAGCAACTGGGTCTTACAATGACTAGGCCATACAAGAATGTGTCTTTTCTTTCTTAGTTTAGAAAAGCCTTAGATTTATTTGTATAGGGACTACCCGCCTTGGCTTCGCTAGGAGTTGAGGATCAGGTGACAGCACCTTGACTCGAGACTTGCCCCCAAGGACACACCAAGTGGATTGAAGGTTTCTTCCATGTTACTCCAGGTGTGTATTAGGACGGCAACAGGACTCATTAGGTTTAACAGATAAAATCTAATTAAGGTCAACCATTTGTCCTCTAAATCATGATCAAAATTGTGATTTCAAAGTCTCAGTCCAATAAATTGTGATAGCCTTAATATGTCCAAGTCAAGGGAAGCTAGTCAAGAGGAGACCAACCCTACTAACCAATAATCAATTTTGTGACCACAACACCAAGTAGAGTGTGTCTAAACAGGCCCAAACCCCATCAATTGAGCTCCTCTCAGCACTAACTGAAAGCTGAAAATGGTTGTTAACTATCTCAAAACCATCCTTGATTGGACATATTTGTTGAGCATATGTTGTCAATGATGTCAACATGGCGCAAAGTTAGCGCAAAAGTAGAGGAAGTGCGCAGAAGGCTTCACATGAAATGCAACTCCTAGAAGAAATCGTGAAAGGTTTAAAACAAAAGTGCACAGAAGGATTGAAGGGCGAAGGGATCAACGACGCAAAAGAAATCACATAAGTGATTGAGTCTACCAAGACTGCACACATAATAGGAGGATAACCTATGACGCAGTTTAGAAGTGAAGTGGAATGCGACAAATTCCCTTGTTCGCGATCGTAAATGACTCAACAGATGTTTATGCCGTAGTGCGATGATGTTTTGAGTAAGCGACAAATGACAGAGTGAATTGGGATGAAGTGTGTGGAAGATTGCGCAGATGAAAAACTGCAGGGCACCTTGAGCCAGTATGATGAATATGTAATGTCCCCATTTTGGGACATTATAACTTTACAGAGTGTTATGCCTACCAGAGTAGCCAGATAGGGGTGACAGAGAGTTCGGGAGATATTGAGAGGTTTTATTGGGCGTGACTTGCATCGTTCCTCATCAGGATCCATTGTGCACAGCATGGCTGGCTTTGTTTCTGTTGCATTCCAACGATTTTCGTAATTTTGAGTTATTATGGGTCATATCTTAATTAAATTCACTAAGAAGGTCATAATGGGCATATTACTTGGAGAAACCTCTTAGTGTAATAGCTCATCGGAATCGGGAAGAAGAGCACTACGAGATAAAATGATGAGAAGTGGCTTTCAGTGGCTAGAGAATCCATACAGATGGATAAATCACTTTTTAGAGGTAAAATGGTTAATTAATTAATTAATTAAGTGATTTAATCAAGGAATAATAAAATAAAGTAAAAGTCACTTGGAGGGAAAAGGTCAACAACGAATTAGGGTTTGGGGAAGCTATAAAGGAAGGGTAAAGGACCTAATTCCTCATTATGCATTGTTATGATTTGATGTTGAGAGTTCCCAGAGGAGGAAGAGAGTCGACCTTATTGTTTTGTGGATTTCTGGAGGAAACCACCACCGTTGATCGGTTTCGGTGTTGAGAGACACACCCTAGCCCATCGGAGATACCATCCAGGTATTTCACCATGCTATTCAAGAGTATCCAGTGCAGAGTGCGCAACTCAGCCAGTGAGGGTGCAAGTCAGTTTGAGGGTTTGGGGAGCTACACGAGGTTCGAGTTCAGATTGCAGTTTCCTTCCGACCCAGTTGAGATCCAGTCAAGGCGCTCAGATTGAGCCATTCTCTATTAGATTCTGACGGTGGAATATTGCAGGGCGCATCATCCAGCCATTTAGGGTGCAACTCTTCCGGCAGGACATTTGAGGTTGCAGACGGAGCATCAGAGCAGATTTGGGGAAACCCTTTCGACCCAGTTCCGCATTTGGCGAGATGATCGTTTTGAGTCCTATAGAAGCAGATTCCATTGGTGGAATCATTTGGGGCGCATCTAGTGTCCCAGGAGGTGCGCAAACCCCCCAGGGGTCCAGATCTAGTGCCTCAGAGACCAGATCTGACATCCGACACTCATCCATTTTAGTCTAGAGGCCAAGGCGCTTTTATTGGAGCAGTTTCTAGCGCATTCTGATGGTCTATCCTTCCGGACGAGTTTTCCAGCTGGTAGCGGTTACCGTACTTCTCCAGAATCGTACATTTTTGCCCATCTATCTGTGCATGCATCAGATCTGCCTTCATCTTCTGATCACGGGTATTTTTATGCTATTTTTTTGTATTCCAGTGACGATCCATGAGATCTAGCTGACGATTATACTCTATATTTTCAGTATGTTATCGTGTTTCCATGCTTGAGTCACATAATACATGTTATTGGGAAGTTGATGTTCTTTACTTCTGCATGCATCCTTTATATACTGTTTAAACCATAACATGCACATGCAATAACCAACATGCACATGCAATAACCATAAAGATCTCAAACACACAACTGAAACGCATCTAGAAACCCCTAGTGTATTAGATCTGCGAGACAGAACATTAGATCAGTAGTAGATATCCTGATCAGCGGGATCAGGGATACTTCATTGTTATCAGAGCTTTAGTCCTGCCAGCTTGTGACTAAAGTCGATGAGTTCAACGGGTGACCTCGAGGGTCGTGAGCATGTGGTGAAGAATAGGAATTTTCCTCCTCTCTCTCCCGGTTCTGAGGAAGAGGAAGAGGAAGAGGCACACAGGGAAGTCGAGAGAATGGCAGAGCGTGAGGCAGAGAGGATGTGGGGAGACAGATATGAGCGACCAGAGGGCAGTGGTAAGGCCCCCATGGATCCAGAGGAAGCCTTCATGCAGGTCATCAACGATATGTTAGCTAGTCAACGGGCCATGACACAGTCGTTGGCACACATGGCTGATCGATTGGCTATAGTGGGCACCCCGAGCACACAAGCCCCACATACAACACAGGGGAACTCAGGGGTAGGCAGTAGACCCCAGTCACCTACTCGCACATATGCATCTTCAAGTAGGATTCCCAGACCATTGTTCCCTAGTTTTCAGAGGTCACCACCACCACCAGCACAGAGGCTGCCCACTCAGGCAGAAGACATTACAGAGTACAAGAGGGAGTGTGCAGCGTTGGGCCATGACTTCCATCATGACATGACATTGGTTGTGTACTGTGGACTTAGGTTCGAGAACCATCCTAGAGAACCTCAGAGAAGAGGACAGCAGCAACAACAAGCGCATAACATGGATTTCATCCGAAAAGTTGGTAAACCCACCATACCTTCTTTTGACGACTCGTCCAAAGCATTGCCAGAGCTTGGGTACAAAAGCTAGCCATGTACTACCATCTCAACCAAATGACCGAAGCGGAGGCTAGTGACTCTTGCGCATTTGAGGGACAGTTGGATGGACAAGATGATAGCGCATGTCCTTCATCTTCTCCGTCAGGCAATGTTGAGGATTCAACACTTCAGCATAGTGGTGACACTTGTGAGGATTCATATGTGTCGGCACTTAGACATGATGAGATTAGGAGGTTGGATGACCTACCTATAGGTGTAGACATGGCTTCCAGGAAGTCTTGTATGAAGGATGATGAGCTTCCCATGATGAGTGAGCCACATTTTTCATCTTCTCAGTCACCTATGCTAGCCACGACACATGAGGATATTAGTGGCATACCTGATATGGTAGAGGAGCCTTGTGTGGGAATTGTACACAAGGGACATACGGATCTGCAGACCCAGGAGGAGAGGTATGGCTTGGAGATAGTTGACCTTACACATACCTATCAGTATGAGGAGAGTGAGTCGCCACTCTTGGAGATTCCGTTGATGGACCAGGTTGTGGAGACCGACAACTTGTTGGGACACTTACTCCCAGGATCGATCTGCAGTGATGAGGATGCACTCCTTATTGGCTGGGATGACCATAGCATGTGTCTAGACACATCTGTATGAGATCTAGGTGCAAATGATATTTGTAGGGTGAGTGCACAGGACGATACAACTTCCCATACAGGATACAGTGCGACTCAGATGGGGATCACAGTTGGTGATGGCATGCAGTGGCATACAAGAGGACACAGTAGCACAGGGGGCAGAGGGAAGTTTAGTACATCATCTTTTGAGGAGTGTGTTGTTGAGGATTCCATTATAGACACTAGCAGTGAGAGACATGAGGTAGCACCTCAACAAGGTTGTGATCAGGAGTCACAACACTTGACAGGACAGTTGAGAGTCAGCGAGGACATGATCATGGAAACCACTAGCTGCATTGATGATACACACGCATTGGTGACTGGGTATTGTTGGAGGGCCTCGATGGCACATGATAGTTCATATAGGGGACTAGCCATTGATGACTTCCATACACTCATGGAGAGAGTGATTGTGATGAGGGCTGACTACCAGCAGTTATTGATGGATAGAGATTACCTATTGGAGGTTGGCGAGATGTATCAAAGGGCGCTGAGGGAGCAGGAGGTTGAAGTGGATCGATTCACTCATGAATGGGTGAGCACACGAAGATTCTTGGAAGGCACACATACAACCCTTCAAGAATCAGAGGCCAGATTAAAGGAGCTCCTTGAGGAGACTAGTCAAAGATCCACTATATCTATCTCAGTAGAGAGTCAGATACATCCTAAAGTTACATCGTTAGAGGATATTGGTGGTTTGGCAGAGGAGCATCAATGGCTCGAAGAGCATGAGGAGATGTACTTAGTAGAGCATGGAGATTCCTCTCCCTTGCAGCAGTATACAGATCTGGGAGATCACCTTCATCGTAGCAGCGATTGTGTGAGTTACAATTGATGGAGAATGATTGACCCTCAGTTTGTGGAGATACCTACTATTGTATCCGATGGTTGGTGTTCAGCGATGAGTACAGACGATTATTTACCATGGGTGTCGATGGATGAACTTTTGGTCAAGTCCTTGGGATTGACCAAAGCATATGATACTTTCCATTCCTACAGTGGGTTGCAGATATTTATGATATCCTCTCTCGATACTTTTATCATTGACAACAACACAGGGGGAGCTAGACAGTGGTAGGGGACATGGAGAGTTGGTAGGTTGAGACCACCTGACAGGATTGTCTTGATTGCATACAACAGGATAGGGGTGGATCATCAAGGGCAAACAGTTGAGGCCCTGGACGTGATGGAGAGTATCATAGGCCATGGGACATAGGATATCTAATAGGTTTCTACATATTTAGACTCTCATTGGGATGAGGGTGGAGGGCTTTCAACAGTTACCAGTAGGGCACATCAGCAGTTAGTGGGGATTGGAAGTGATGAACTTCCAAATTTGACATGGGATCCGAGAGTCCATTGGGTCAATAATTTTTTTCATCTTATGAGGATCCAGGACTGGAGGGTCCAGTATAGATACTTTGAGCAAACAGTCATGATCAGAGTAGAGCAACATCGACATGATGGTCCCTGTCAGAGACTAGCATGGCACCCTAGGATTACAGGTTGGGCATTTCATTGACTGATGGAGACGAGCGGTCGTTTGCTAGGGGGAGTCACTTTGATTTTCCATTGAGTTTCAGTATTGGGGAGAGCATGTCACTGGCTGGTGATTCGTTGAGGTATTGTAGTACCTCACTATGGCAGCAACATGTTCAGTCGGTGGGGGTCGTGTTGAGTTTGGTATGGTCTGGTAGGATAGACCCATTTCGGGTTGAGGCCATGTGTTGTTTGCAAGAGACTCATGGTGTTGATATGTTACAGAACTATACTCCACACGACATTGCAGTTCACATCTTGATATGGGATACAGGGATTGGAGTGCTTGGTAGTTCAGTGTTTGATGGAGTTGAGTTTCGAGTAGAGTGGTTGCTTGGGGAGTTGACTGAGATTATTTGGCCATTGATCATTCTACTCATTAGGAGCATGTGGGTGTCATGCGTGGTGAGCACTTGGAGAGGCCACATCTTGAGGGGAGTCTACCTTGTGTCACACAGGTGGATATGGGACCCCTGTTTCATATGTAGTTGGATTCAGTTATTGCTTGAGGACAAGCAATATTCTGGCAGGGAGGACTGTAATGTCCATATTTTGGGACATTATAACTTTACAGAGTGTTATGCCTACCAGAGTAGCCAGATAGGGGTGACAGAGAGTGTGGGAGATATTGAGAGGTTTTATTGGGCGCGACTTGCATCGTTCATCATCAGGATCCATTCCGCACAGCTTGGCTTTGGTTTCGTTGCATTCTGACGATTTTCGTAATTTTGAGTTATTATGGGTCATATCTTAATTAAATTCACTAAGAAGGTCATAATGGGCATATTACTTGGAGAAACCTCTTAGTGTAATAGCTCATCGGAATCGGGAAGAAGAGCACTACGGGATAAAATGATGAGAAGTGACTTTTAGTGGCTGGAGAATCCATACGGATGGATAAATCACTTTTTAGAGGTAAAATGGTTAATTAATTAATTAATTAAGTGATTTAATCAAGGAATAATAAAATAAAATAAAAGTCACTTGGAGGGAAAAGGTCAACAACGAATTAGGGTTTGGGGAAGCTATAAAGGAAGGGTAAAGGACCTAATTCCTCATTATGCATTGTTATGATTTGATGTTGAGAGTTCCCAGAGGAAGAAGAGAGTCGACCTTACTGTTTTGTGGATTTATGGAGGAAACCACCACCGTTGATCGGTTTTAGTGTTGAGAGACACACTCTAGCCCATTGAAAATACCATCCAGGTATTTCACCATGCTATTCAAGAGTATCCAGTGCAGAGTACGCAGCTCAACCAGTGAGGGCGCAAGTCAGTTTGAGGGTTTGGGGAGCTGCACGAGGTTCGAGTTCAGATTGTAGTTTCCTTCCGACCTAGTTGAGATCCAGTCAGGGCGCTCAGATTGAGACATTCTCCATCAAATTCTGACGGTAGAATCTTGAAGGGCACATCATCCATCCATTTAGGGCACAACTCTTCCGGCAGGACATTTGAGGTCGCATACGAAGCATCAGAGCAAATCTAGGGAAACCCTTCCGACCCAGTTCCGCATTTGGCGAGACGATTGTTTTGAGTCTTATAACAGCAGATTCCGTTGGTGGAATCATTTGGGGCGCATCTAGTGTCCCAGGAGGTGTGTGAACCCCCCAGGGGTCCAGATCTAGTGCCTCAGAGACCAGATATGACATCCGACACTCATCAATTTTAGTCTAGAGGCCAGGGCGCTTCTATTGGAGTAGTTTCCAACGCATTCCGACGATCTATCCTTTCAAACGAGTTTTCCAGCTGGTAGCGGTTACCATACTTCTCCAGAATCGTACATTTTTGCCCATCTATCCGTGCATGCATCAGATCTGCCTTCATCTTCTGATCATGGGTATTTTTATGCTATTTGATTGTATTCCAGCGACAATCCATGAGATCTAGCTGACGATTATACTCTATATTTCCAGTATGTTATTGTGTTTCCATGCTTAAGTCTCATAATTCATGTTATTGGGCAGTTAATGTTCTTTACTTCCGCATGCATCCTTTATATATTGTTTAAACCATAAATACGCAACATGCATATGCAATAACCAACATTCATATGCAATAACCATAAAGATCTCAAACACAAAATTGAAACGCATCCAGAAACCCCAAGTGTATCAGATCTGCGAGACAAAACATTAGATCAGTAGTACATATCCTGATCAGTGGGATCAGGGATATTTCAGAATGGTAGAGTGGAGTGTGACGAGATGAAGTCCAAAGTAGAATGCGACAGAACAAGTCACCAAGGGCACTTACAGTCTGATGGGGCGATTCAATAAGCACACTGCAAGACAAGTGCGACGGGATGAAGACTTGTGACTTGAGTCTTTCTCTCTGGTTCTATCTGCACAATGGATGTTTTGTATAACAGAATGAAGGTATTGCGTCATTCTTTAGGAGATGCTCGAATAATCTGGAGCACAGTTGTAGGAAGACTTGGTCCATTTGATTTAATCAAAGTTTGTCCACAATGTAAAAGTCATGCATCCACATACTTTATTTAGACAAAATTGTAACTGATAGGATTTTGATATGGTCAAAGTTTGTCCACAGTATAATCGTCATACTTTATTTAGACAAAAATTGTAACTGACAGGATTTTGATATGGTCAAATTTTGCCTGCATTGTAACTGTTACGCGACCACATACAAGAAGGTGAACTCAGGCAAATTAGTATAAGTATGGATGTGCTCTGATCGTGGATGGGTGCACGAAGTGATGTGAAAGTGATACAGTAACAGTTCGTAGGAACCAAAATGTAAATTTTTTAGGATGTGTTGAAATATTTAGCGATTTTTCTGAGTTTAGGGTGGCAGGGTGGTGCAAGGGTGAGTCAAAGCTCACTGAGGATTGGTATCCTCATTTTTGTAACAAGTTGGTGCTTGAGAGGATTGGTGTCCTCATTATCTGTGACAGGTTGGTGCCTGAGAGGATTGGTGTCCTCGTTTTCTGCAACAGGTATAGGTGGGTACCTGTTGCGCTGAAAATTTATAACTTGTAAGTTGGAGCTTACAGAAGAACATAAAGAAGATGTTTTGTGGTTTTTTTCCTACATTGGGTTTCCAAGTAAAAATCTTAGTGTACTATGTTCACTATACTATTTTGATTTCTGCATGTATCTGTCATTAAGTGCACACTTCTAAATAACTTAGATGGCTATTTTGATTTATGCTTGTATTTGTCATTAAGTGCGCATTTCTAAATAACTTAACTAGTTGAAAGGAAAGAAAAATACAGAAGGTTAAGGAAATATTGTTCACCCCGCCCCTATCAGTATTGCTGCGAGTATCAACAATTGGTATCAGAGTGCAAGTTCCTTCAGTTATAGTCTAACAGTTGGAAGGAAGATCACACAAAAAGTATGGCCAATCAAGATTATTTTTCAACCAGACCTCATATGTTCAATGGAACAAATTTTGCATTTTGGAAAATCAGAATGAAGACCTACTTGATGTCTCTTGGTATGGAAGTCTGGCAGAGTGTGGTATATGGTTATAAAATCCCAACTATTCTTCCAACTGATGAAGCTGGTAAGAAATATTACTATAGTAATGAAAAAGCTATGAATGCTATCCAAGGAGGACTTGCAGAAACATAATTTGTTAAAGTGATACAGTTGGAATCCACAAAGGAAATATGGGACAAACTGGTAAATAGTTATGAAGGAGACAAGAAAGTAAAGTTGGCCAAACTTCAAGCTCACATAATGCAGTTTGAAAGCCTAAGAATGAGTGAAGATGAAAATATTGTAGGTTTCTTTCTCAAAGCGGATGAGATTGTAAACACCATGAAAGGGCTAGGAGAGGAAATTAAAGAAGCTATGGTGGTTCAGAAGGTATTGAGATCTCTTCCCTCGAGACTTGATGCAAAGGTCTCAGCTATAGAAGAAACACATGAACTAGACAAACTGACTATGGATAGGCTCCATGGAATTATGATTTCTTATGAGATGAGAACTAGGAAAGAACAACTAGATCTAAAGGATGCAATCTTCAAAGCATCAGCCAAATCGTCAACATCTCAAGATCATAATTCATTAGAACACTTCTCAAATGAAGAAGAAGCTAACTTTGTGAGGAAGTTGAAGAGGGGATCTAGAAAATATAAAGGTATGTTACGATTTAAATGCTTTCATTGTGGTAAATTTGGTCATTTTGCCTCTAAATGACCTTTTAAAGAAAATAGCCCCAATGAAAAGGAAAGAAAAGGCAAGGATAAACCTAGCAATTTTAAAAACTCTTTTAAAACGAACAATTTTTATTCAAAGGAGGATAGCAACAACTCTGACGAAGAAGAAGATGAGCCAGATGTAATTCATGATGAAAAACTTGTCATGGCTTTGGAACAACACAAATCTGATCAAACAGACACAGAAGAGTGTGAAGTTTTAGTAGACATGGAAGGAGAACTCATTAGTGCTTTGGAGGAAATCTCCCGACTCAAGAAAAAGAACAGACTAAGAAAAGAACAGTTATAGGTCTACAAAGACAAAGACAGTAAGGTCAACAAAGAAATAGTCATCTTAAAAATTCAACTAAAAGAAGCCAAAAGAAGGGAAGAAGTATTGATAAATCAGATAAAAGAAAAGCAGAATATTTGCGACAAACTAGAAGCAAAAATAGTTTCCTTAAGAAAAGATCTAGAGAAATCCAAAAGTCAAATAAAATTCATAAAAGGATCTGAAACTCTAGATAACATTCTAAGCAACCAGAGATCACCAGATGACAAGACAAGGCTGGGATATAAGGAAAGTCTAAGAATTGTCAAAGGTGATTCAAGCACCAGCATGACAGCCAATGAGAAGCCAACAAGCTATGCAAATGCTCTCAAGGGAAACAACAGTCAGCCTAACCAAGAAAAATATGAAAAGAAGAAGCAACTGAAACTGAGTCAGCCCAACTATGAAGCAAGAAAGCAGTAGGTGCCTGAATCTTATCAAGTTGGCAGACAAAGACCGATTCCTACAAGTAAGTTTTTTATTCCAAGGCATCCAATTTTTTTCTATGGATAATGTTTCTCTTGTGGCAACTTTGGACATAAGGCTGTAAGTTGCAGATTTTTTAGATATAACAGAAGTATAGGAAAGAGATTCAACAAACCTCAAAAGGCCATGGTTCAAAATTCTTTCAATAATTCCTTCTCTCCTTTACTAAATGACCCTGAATGCCACATATGCAATAATTTTGGACACAAGGCAAGTGAATGTAGAAACAAGTTGTTGCCTATCTTTAGGCAAGACAGACAAGAATATTTTGCCAAGGTTTGGAGGAAGAAAAATGGAAGTGAAGAAAATTGTGGACTAGCTCTATATGCCAAAAATCAAGAAAATCAATGGTACATTGACAGTGCCTGCTCCAAGCACATGACAAGAGACAAAAATAAGTTTGAATTCCTAATTGAAGAAAAAGGTGGTAATGTCACTTTTGGAAACAATGCTCCAGCCAAAATCAAAGGAAAAGGACATGTTGTGATGAAGATAAAAAGGGAAAGGCCAAAGCACAGAATGTGTTGTATGTTGATGGTCTAAAACATAACTTATTAAGTGTAAGTCAAATGTATGACCAAGGACACAATGTTCTTTTTCATTCAAGAGGTTGTAAGGTAATGGATGTGAATACAAGGAAGACTATTGTTAAGGCAATCGAAACTTCAGGGAATGTGTATGTTCTAGAAGAAGGCAAAGAAAAATGTTGCATCGGTAAAACTGATGAGAGATGGCTTTGGCACAAAAGACTAGGTCATCTTAGTTTTAATCAGCTTGTTAAGTTAGGAGGAAAAGATGATGTGAGAGATATGCCTAAGATCTTCAAACCCGAGAATATTGTCTGCAAGTCATGTCAGTTTGGAAAACAATCAAGAGTTCAATTCAAGGTTAGAGAAGACTCTAGTACTCGACCTCTTGAGTTGATTCATACAGATAATTGTGGCCCTACTAGTACACAATCTCCTTGAGGTGAAAGATATTTCATTCTGTTAATTAATGACTATACCAGAATGGCTTGGGTTGGATTGTTGAGGCATAAATTTGAGGCTTTTGAAAAATTCAAAATATTCAAAGCGCAGGTAGAAAATGAAATGGACTAAAAAATCAAATGCCTAAGGTCAAATAGAGGAGGAGAATTCACATCTAATGAATTCAACAATTTTTGTGAAAAACATGGGATCAAGAGACAGTTTCCTATTGCCAAAATCCCTCATGAGAATGGAGTAGTGGAAAGGATGAACAAAACAATTCAAGAAATGGCCAGGGCCATGCTTGATGAATCAGAAGTACCCAAAATATTTTGGGGAGAGGTTGTTCAAACTGCTATCAACATTCTCAATAAGGCACACATAAGAGTAAACAATGATAAAACCCCCTATGAACTATGGCATGGCAGACCAACATCAATAAACCACTTCAAAATATTTGGCAGCAAATGCTACATTAAAAGAAATGATGACAACTTAGGAAAGTTTGACTCTAGAGCTGATGAAGGTATCATGTTAGGATACTCCTCTAGAAGTAAAGGATACAAGTGCTACAACAAAAGACTCTGCAAGATAGTTGAAAGTATAGACGTAAAGGTAGATGAAGGACCATTTCATCTAGTAAGACACCAACATCATGATGTGCCACAAGATGACAGCATGAATGAGGATCAGAAAACAAAGGATTCAGAAGAAGAGGAAAGAATGGAAACATCACAGCCAAAGACCCCATCAAGGTATGTTCAAAAACATCATCCAAAAAGTTAGATTCTTGGAAATAAGGAAACCGGTGTACAAACTAGAAGAAAAATTATAGATACATCTACCTCTACAAATTTTGCACTGTTGTCCATGATTGAACCCTAGAATTTTACGCAAGCAAGTTAGGATGACCATTGAGTGAAAGCCATGAATGAAGAACTAGACCAAATAGAGAAAAAAAAGACATGGGATCTTGTCCCAAGACCAAATGACAAGAATGTAATTGGCACTAAATGGGTATACAGAAACAAATTAAATGAAGATGGTCAAACAGTCAAAAACAAGGCCAGATTGGTATGCAAAGGGTATGCTCAAGTCGAAGGAGTGGACTTTGAAGAAACTTTTGCCCCTATTGCAAGAATTGAAGCTATCAGGATATTTCTGGCTTTTGCATGCTACAAAAAATTCAAAGTCTACCAGATGGATGTCAAATCAACATTTTTGAATGGTGATCTTGAGGAAGAAGTTTATGTGGAGCAACCAGAAGGTTTTTTGCTAACTGACAAAAAGGGACTATGTCTGTCGTTTAAAGAAAGCCCTGTATGGGCTAAAACAGGCTCCAAGAGCTTGGTATTATAGAATGGGCATGCATTTGCACCAGCAAGGATTCAAAAAGGGAACTGCAGATAGCAACTTATACATCGAGGCCGAAGGTAATGATCTATTAATTATTGTGTTGTATGTTGAAGATATTATTTTGGGTAGTAATATTGAATTAATGAGTAAGAAATTTGCAGCTGCAATGTAGCAAGAGTTTGAGATGTTCATGTTAGGAGAACTCCCCTTCTTTCTTGGGTTAAAGATTCATCAATCAGAAAAGGGAATTTTCATTGCTCAAGGTAAATATCTCAATGAAATATTGAAGAAATTTGGTATGGAAAACTGCGCACCAATAAGCACTCCAATGAATACCAGTTGTAAACTTAGCAAGAATGATGATGCTCCATAAGTCGATTAGATCATGTATAGGTCTATGATAGGTAGTTTACTCTATCTCACAGCTTCAAGTCCTGACATCATACACACAATGGGACTGTTAGGTAGATTTCAAGTCAATCCTAAGGAAACTCATGTTCTTGCAGTCAAAAGAATATTCAGGTATTTGCAAGGCACTATTGATTATGGATTGTGGTATCCAAAAAACACAGACCTCGTTCTCAGAGCTTATACAGATGCAGATTGGGAAGGAAGTATTGATGATAGAAAAAGCACTAGTGAGGTGCATTCTTCCTTGGCAATTGTTTAGTATCTTGGCTCAGCAAGAAACAAACTTCCATTTCTCTCTCTACAACTGAAGCAGAGTATATAGTTGCAGCATCCAACTGTATGCAAGTGTTGTGGATAAAGATGAATATCAAGGATATTCAAGTTCCTTGTGATCAACTTGTTTCTATCATGTGCGACAATACAAGTGCTATTGATCTCTCCAAAAATCTTGTTCAACACTCTAAAACTAAGCATATCCCCATCAAGTATCACTTTCTCAGAGAACAAGTTCAGGATTAGGTGGTTAAATTAGAATATGTTCCTTCCAAAGAGAAGATTGCAGATATCTTTACCAAGCCATTACCTAGAGACTCCTTTGAGTACCTCAGAGTGAAGTTGGGAGTCCTTCCTGTTATCGCACAGTTTGTAGCAAGGATAAAAGGCTAGAGTTTAAAGAGTCAAATTGGCGTAACTGGAACCAATCCCACCCACTGTCACCTCGATGGGAAGGTTCTTTCTATTTAGGGAGGTAAAGCCCAGGGGAGACGTCCCCGGTAACTTGAGGTTTTGAGAAGGGCAAAGGCTTTAGCAGAGAAAAGTGATAGTAATCCCTCTCACAAGTCACCACATGATCAGAAAGTCCGGCTTATAGCCCCAAAAAGATAACCGGAAGTAATAACCAAGAAGTATCCCTGCTCGAGAACAAAGCAACAATGAAACTGCATGTGCAAGCTTGCTTGCTTGGTTAGTAGTTCATATAAATCAATGACTATCTGATACACATATAAGCAATTTGATAATAAATATTGACGAAGTCAATGTTTATAAAATAGCAATGATAAATATGTCACTTCTTCAATAAATGTTAAAACGATGTGGCATTCAATGTAACAAATCAACACTTTATTCAATCCACCATTCAATTGCTTATTAGGAAAACGTTAGCTGCACCAATGATATTATAACTAGAGATGACGACAGCAATAGGTTAGTTAGGTTAGTTCCTAAGCTAGGGTTAGTAGTTAGGGTTTGATTCAAGGTTTTGAGAATTGTTTGTGATCAAGCTCACTTCAAAACAAGAGGTCTTTAGATCAATGCCTTAGGGTTAATGGAGTCAAAAGTGAATGACGCGGGAGCTAAAGGATCAAAGATAGTATGGCTAAGGACTAGAGGGAGAAGCTTTGAGGTGTTGCTAAAGCAAGGCCTCAAAGTCAAAACCCTAGGGGAGAGAAGCTCACCTTGGTGTAGGCGAACTAGGCCTCAGTGCTCTCTCCTCCTTCCTTAACTCAATGGCAATTGCGGCTAGCTGAAGATATAGCATAAAACCAAGACAAGAGGGTTTGAGAAGCAAAGTGTTGCTATAGCAAGGCTTCACCAGCAAACCCTAGGGGAAAAACGATTCTCAAGGTGTAGGGGAACTAGGCCTTGGGATGTCTTCTCCTTCTTAGCTCAGAAAAGGAAACGGCTAGCAAAAAAAAAGAGAAAAAGAAGAGTGTAGCTATGGCTAGGCTCTCCCCTCTTCAAACAATGGTTGAAAAATCTCTTAATGGGGACATGAAACAAGGACCAATGATGTGTGCTTGTCACCTAGGGTTTATTCAACAAATTTATAACACCATATGCAAGAAATAACAATACAACCATTCAATCAAGAAGTTTCGCAGAAATTCACTTACATATCACCAAGAAAAGCATGGCAAACCCTAGTTGTAACACCTTCCATCAAGAGAAATGCCAAAATATGCCAAGAAAGTCTTCCTTCAACAAGTGCGCCTCACAATTTCAGCCAATAACCCAAGAGAGGGCACAAATTTCAGACCTCACTAATGAGTGAGTGTGAGATCATGAAAAAATGAAGGTAAAAATCCTTCATTTATACAGTACCATGACCTAAATTTACATTTTAGGTCATGAAAAAGGTCGACAAGGCCAAAACACTAAATCATATTGTTTTTACATTAAAATGTCAAATTAAAACCCTAATCAAGCTGAAAAGAGACGTCAAGCCCCTCTAAGGGAGACGTTAGCCCCTTCTAGGGCAAATGGAGCATCCTAGACCAAAACGTTAGCCCTTCTTGGGCTTTTCCATCCTGCCACACGTGCCAATACTGCCCAGTCTGCCTACCAAGACGTCCATAAGGATGGATGACGTTGTGGTCATCATGGGTGACATTTTAGGCCTTCCAAGGCCAACGTCCCATTGGAAAACGGCCAATCCCCCTAGGTCAAGCTCTACCAGGGTGCCTCTGGTGGAGCGTCCTCCTCTCCTCCAGTGCAAAGCCCCTGATCCATCTCTGCCCTGTCTCTGCCCCTTGATGGGGTCTCAACATCCATCTGATGGGCTCTTCAGCTCCATAGAGGCTCGAACTGATCATCTCCCCATGTGTACCGGTCCAAAATGGTACATGTCCGTCGGGCATGATCCTGCACATCAACAGCTACGCCCTCCATGGGCTCATCAGTCACAGGGATCATAGCAATGTCAATCACATCTCATCATCAATATTATTAAACATGTGCATAAAATCCCTAATACATCAGTTAAAAGCTCAAAGACATTACACAAGCCTGCAATACAAGTTTGGAGAAAAAGACAAGGCATCCTATTGGGCTAGTGTCCACTGCAAAAGGAAAGTTCCCGGAAGAGACCTCATCCAAGCCATGTAAGTGGGTGATGTGGTCAGGGGATGTCCAAGCAGGTGGGTGCAATGAGGGCCAAGGATGCAAAAATGTTACCTGTGGGTGCCTCTGTAGAAGGCGAGTTGTACCTGTCCTGGATGCATTTTTTCCAAACCCATTCTTGCCTTTTATTCTTTATTCTTTTAATCTTTATTGCTTTTTTTGTTCAAGAGCTAATCGGGGGACACTGCCCTGGCATGGTGACCAGTGGTGACAGCGTTATACACAAGTACTTTCACAGAAATGAGAAGGTTGGCTCGTGATGAGACCCCCTTTCCCTTGGCCATGCAACCAAGAGTCACTGCCCTGGCGTGGTAACCAGCTGGTGGCAACGTCATACTGCTAGGTACCCATGGACCTAATAGGCTGGCTCGTGATGAGACCCCCTATCCTCTAGTTAGGTCTTGTTTTATTACTTTTTCGGGTACCTCTTGTTTCTTGCTGAGAAGCCTTTTATTGCTTTCTTGGGGATCCCTGGGCGAAGCATATCGAGGTTTTATTCTTAGGATTTTATCTTTTACCAGCTTGCTTTTACCTTCTGGGCATTTAGCCCCTTCTTCCCATGAGATAAGGTGCAGTCCTGAAAAATAGGTCAACCCAGTGCCCAGACAAGTGGAATGGGATAAGTTAGCGGGAAGCAAGATGAAAAAGTGGTGCTGTGAAGGGAGCGGATGATGGATTTTCAGAAATCCCCCCCAGTGAGAAACCAAAACCTACAAACAAAAGATTACTAGGGCATCCTGTCAATCCCCCTAGACATGGTCAAGTGGGCAAGTGTAAGATCCAAGCATTTGTTAGAAACAAAAGGAATCAAATGCACATATTCAAGGGTTTTGATGATCAAAGTGACACATACCATGATACCTGGACTAATTACCTCATGGAGCAAGAACCATCTTTGACACAAGACCAAGCTGATGGTGATGGATGCTACTGTTGCTGACAAGATAAAGGTGTTGGAAGAAAGAAAAGGTGGGCCCTCCAGGGCCATGCTAAAGTCAATCCTGCTCTCGGTACTCCATGTCTAGGACCTGTGGGCCTCGAGACATGATCTCCTAATTATCCCTAAAAGTGGGGGATAACACTTCCCACTCCTCATTCAGGCGCATAAATCTTCATGACAGATTGGAGGTTGTTAAAAGACCTACCCAGCCTCTGTGATGTCCCATTCCCAAGAATAGCCTCAACAGGGAGTGACTTAGTAGTCTATCTGTTCCCATAGACTATAGTCAGGCACAAACAAGGAACAAAGGGAGAAATAAGGGTGAATAAAGGGCTAAACGATGAATTAAGCCAAAAAGCATAGGAAAAGTCACTTAAGCAAAGTCAACGGAGAAATAGAAGAAAAGGGTGTTAAGGGGGACTTAATTAATTATTCATACTCGACTTAGGAGAAAGGCGCCTAGCTTAAGTGATTTCAATGACAAATTAGATCGGTGGAATTCGACCTAATTCCTCATTATCATTGATTTGTGAATTGAGAAACAAGTTCCAGAGGAGGAAGTCGACCTCAGCATATGTTTTGTGGATTTCTAGAGGAAACCACCACCCCAAATTGGTTTCGATGTTGGAAGACACCCCCTAACCTATCGGAAGTACCATCTTGGTATTTCACCGTGCCATATCAAGGATCTACAGACCCAATTTAGTTAGTGCGCATTGCAGCCAATCAAGGCGCAAGGGTTTAACAGACAGTTTTGTGTAGTTGGACGAGACCGGAGCAAATCTTGTCATATCCTTCCGACCCAGTTGAGAGGGAGCCAGGGTGCTTCTTTTGAGCCATCAATCATCAAATTCCGATGGAGGAATCCACCTGTGCGCATCAGTCATCTAGGAAGTGTGCAACACTTGGGGAGGTACATCGGGGTTTCCAGAGAGCTCACCGGATCAGATCCGGGGAAACGCTCCCGACCCATTACAAAGGAGGCCAGGGCTCTCATTTTGAGACAGGTATCATCTGATTCCGACGGTGGAATCATCAAGGCACATTGTCAGAGCCCAGGAGGTGCACAAACCCCCAGGGGATCCCATCTGGGGTCCATTCAGAGCTTCAGTGAGCCGATATTCAGTCTGTTAGATATCATTAGGAGATTAGAGGCCAGGGCGCACAGTTTGGGACAATTTTTAGGCGGATCAGACGAGTATAGCCACCTAGGAAAATATATCATTCCTTTGCAGCAGTTGTCGTGAGCTTCTGGGTTGCATGTAGTCGATCTATCCATGCATGTTGTTGATCCATTCACCTTCTGATCAAGGGTATTTTATGTTATTTTTCATTTTATTCCAGTGATGATCCATGAGATCTAGCTGATGATTATTTCTCTGCTTTTCGCATGCAAGTTGTATTTCCTGCTATTTCACATAATACATGTTATTGAGTTGTGTTGGTCCTTTATTACCCGCATGCATGATATAAGTGTAAAACATCATTCTATCTGAGCACACACATGCAAAATCACCATGCATGTTAAGACAAAGAGACTAAAATGCATCCAGAAACCCCTAGAGTATCAGATCCGAGAGCCTAAACATCAGTTCAGTAGAACATATCCAGATCCACTGGATCATGGATATTTGAGTGGTATCAGAGCCTTCTTCCTTCTAGCCTATGAAGAAGTGCCCTCTCATGACCCCATGATTTCAGGAACATGTGCAGAATACCTAGAGGGTCGAGGTCATATTGGGGATGAATACATTCAATACTGCAAGGGACATAGTAGAGACAAAAGAGACAGGAACAAAAGGGACTACACTCCCTTCCACACTCAGTTAGATACAAAGCCAAAGATAGAGGACAGGGATCACATCAGTTCCAACACAGAGGCAGACATAGATAGGATTATGGGTGACAAGCATGAGACACCAGAGGACAAGGGGAAAGGCCCCGAGGCACAGCATGACAGTACGCAAGCCATCTTGAATGACCTAGCTAGAGGACAACAGGATATGATGAACGCCATAGCCCAAATGACCCTTAACCCACAGATGATCCAACGCAATGTGAGCACTATGGGTGCCAACGCGGCAGGAGGAGAGAGTGGTTCAGAAGGACACCAGGGAGGTGGTGCCAGTGGATCTCAGGTTTGAGCGAGTGGGAATCCTTCACCTATCCATACCTATACATCATTTGGGAGGATTCCTCAACCTCTATATCCGCAATTCCAGGGGGGACAATAGCTAGGAGTCGGGGCAACTAGGGCAGACAGGAGGACAGTCGTGACAGGGGCAGGCAGTGCCACAGGACCCATTTGGGGAGTACAGAAGAGACTATTTGGCACTGGGGCCAGAGTTCCATGCAAATATGAGTTTGTTCGATCAGGCATCAGAACAAACCTAGGGAGGCACAGAGGGGCAATGCGCAGACTCGGAATATGGACTTCACTAAGGTGGGAAAGCTGAATATTCCTACTTTCGACGGGTCATCTCGATGCTCAGCTTAGGCATGGGTACATAATCTTGACACATGTTTCAAGCTCAACCCAATGACAAAGTCAGAACCTATTAGCTTCACCACCTTGCACTTGGATGGGGAGGCCCACGAGTGGTGGTATCATGGGATGGTGACTTTGGGTCACAGCCACATTACATCATATTTGGAGTTCACCGAGAGGTTGATGGAGAGGTTTGACAGGAGTGATCCAAAACTCCATTTCAGGGATCTGTCATAGTTGAGACAGACAGGGTCAGTCGAGGCATTCATCACAAAGTTCCAACGGAAGGAAGTGGTCGTATCAGATATTTAAGAGCACAGATTGGTGATGTTGTTCACTGAGGCATCGATGGAGCCACTGAGGGGTTGGATTAAGGCTTTCAAGCTTCACATCCTATAGGATGCCATTGTGCACACTAGAGACATGGGGGACTCAGTGCTGAAACCCAAAACCTTTACCAAACTCTTGGTTCCACAGAGAGACAAGGATCAGAAGAATCCTCAGAGGGATTGGAAGGGTAAGCCCAAGTTGGATGATGACACCAGACGAGAATTGATGAGGAAGAAGTTTTTCTTCTCTTGCAGAGACCCTTGGGTCTCAGGGCATCAGTGCATGGGAAAGGGACAAATCCACTACATTGAGGTGGAATCAAGCAGTGAGGAGGAGATCGAGTCACATGTAGACAATGACTAAGAGGATGAGCCTACACATGAGCCAGAGCGACATCCAAAGAAACCTTAGACACAGGCCGAAGCACAACCAAAGGAGGAGACAAAACCTCGCAGAGAGGTGAAAAAGGGGACCATAGCAACCCTTTCCAGAGTACCCAGGTACAACACTCTCGGGCTCAAGGGCCTTATATAGGGGCAACGCATAACAACTTTAGTAGATAGTGGGGCCACCCACAATTTCATTGATGCGTCCTTAGTACCCCAGAGGGGGTTACACACTGAGGAGTTTGAGGGGTTTACCGTGGTTGTGGTAGATGGGTATACTATGACATGCTTGGATATGGTTCCCGACCTAGAGGTCAAGCTAGGCAACTACACCCTGATGGATACTTTCTATGTAGTTGACCTGTTAGATACAGATGCAGTGTTGGGGGTACAATGGCTATATTCATTGGGAGAAATTCGGTTCAACTATCAGATGTTGACCATGAGTTTTAGAGATGCCAGCGGGTCGAGAGTAGTATTGAGAGGTATGTCTGCAGGAGCACCCAGAGCAGTATCAGTGAAGAGGATGGAGCGGATTTTTCACCACGGTGATGCAACATATGCAACAGAGTCTTTGATCACCACCCGGAAGGATTCAGAGGGTAGAGAGCATTACTATCCACAGATCACAGAGCTTATGAGTCAGTATGAGCCAGTGTTTGGTCCAATACCACCAGGGAGGCACCAGATAGGGAGTTTGAGCATACTATTGAGTTAGAGATGGGGGCTACACCTGTGATCACCGCGCCCTATAGACACCCCAAAAGATTCAAGGACAAGATCGAGAAAGCAATCAAGGAATTGCTTGTGATGGGGCATATCAAGCTCAACACAAGTCCTTTTTCTTTTTCAGTCATACTGTTACTGAAGAAAGATGGCACATTGAGGATGTGCATAGACTACAGAGCCCTTAATAAGAGGACGATCAAGAACATGTACCCCATTAGGCGCATAGATGAGTTGATGGACGGGCTACATGGGGCAGTCTTCTTCACCAAAATTGATCTATGGTCATGATATCATCAGATTAGCATCAAAGAACAGGACATAGAGAAGACAACTTTCCAATGCCATTTTTGGCACTTAGAGTTTTTGGTCATGTCGTTTGGGTTGACCAACGCACCAGCCACATTCCAATCTTGCATGAATCACATCTTCAGAGGACAGTTGAGGAAGTACCTTTTGGTATTCTTCGACAATATTTTGATTTACAGTAGGACATAGGCTGAGCATTTGGTACACTTGGAGGAGGTCTTTGGCATTATGCAGGCACAGTCATTATATGCAAAGGAGTCCAAGTGTGAGTTCGGGATGAGAGAACTATTGTACATGGGATATCATTAGTGAGCATGGAGTACAGGTTCATCAGAAGAAGATTAGGGCCATTCTGGATTGGCAAACACCCAAGAACCTCATAGAGTTGAAGGGATTCTTTAGGTTATGCAGTTACTACAAGCAGTTTGTCAAGAGTTTTTCACAGTTGGGGGCACCACTCACAGATCTAACCAAGGGTGTTTTTCAGTGGATTGATGAGTCACAGTAGACTTTTGAGAAAATGAAGGAGGTTATGAGCACATGCTCCATTCTAGCCCTTTGGGATTTCTCTCGGCTGTTTGTCCTAGAGTGCGATGCATCAGGGGTGGGGATTGGAGTAGTTTTGATGTAGGGGGGCCATCCCATTGTTTTCGAGAGCAGGAAGCTCAGTGAGTAGGAGAGACTCTATTCGATTTATGACAAGGAAATGATAGCAATCATGCATGCCTTAACCAAATTCAAGCAATATCTGGTGGGTAGCAGGTTTGTGGTAAAGACTGATCACAACAGTCTCAAGTATTTTCTAGATCAGAAAGACCTTAGCCAGAGACATCAAAAATGGGTCTCGAAGATCCAAGCCTTTGACTTTGACATGGAGTATGTTAAAGGAAAAAGGAATGTCGTAGCAGATGCTTTGTCCAGGAGGCCAACAAGGTGTTCAATGATGGATATTTACACAGACTGGAAGGCACATTTGTTGGTGGACTACTTCAAAAACAAGTTTGACTGTGAGGTACTGGATGGACAGGTAGTGGATGATAGATAACGGGTGTTAGACGATGTCATTTTCTACAAGGACCAGATCTACCTGGTTCCAAAATCTACCTTAAAAGGGAAGGTTCTGAAGGTTTTCTATGATTCACCTACAGTCGGGCATCAAGGATTCTTCAAAACATACTGGCAGATCAGGGAGAGATTCTCATGCAAGGGTCTCAAGGATGATGTACTGAAGCACATCCGATAGTGCACGAATTGTCAGCAGAACAACTCTGAGCAGACACACCCCACAAGGTTACATCAAACTGTACCCATTTCGAAGCAGAAATGGGTGAGCATTTCTATGGACTTCATTACAAGACTTGCTTGAGTGGGGGGCAGGGACTGTATATTTGTAGTGGTCGACAGGCTGACCAAATTTGCACACTTCTTTTCAATTCCTACGGACTACAAGGCTATAGAGGTAGTGGAACTATTCTTCAGGGAGCTTTTCAGACTGCACGGTTTACCCAAGAAGATAGTCAGTAACAAAGATGGATGCTTCATCAACGCATTTTAGCAAGAACTCTTCAGGCTAGTGGGCACAGAGTTAGCCATGAGTACCAGCTACCACCCTCAGACAGATGGACAGACGAAGATCATCAACATATGGGTGGAGGGGTATCTGAGGAATTATGAGGGAAGCCAACAACGCACATGGGTGAGATGGTTGCACATGGGTGAGTACTGTTATCCCCACTTTTTAGGGATAACTAGGAGAACATGTCTCGAGGCCCACAGGTCCTAGACATGGAGTACCGAGAGCAGGATTGACCTGAGCATGGCCCTGGAGGGCCCGCCTTTTTTTCATTCATCATCTTCTGTCTTATCAGCAGCAACAGCATCCATCACCATCAGCTTGATCCTGTATCAGAAGAGGTTCTTGCTCCATGAGGTAATTGGTCCAGGTATCATGGTATGTGTCACTTTTGATCATTGAAACCTTTAAATATATGCATCTGATACCTTTTATCTCTAACAACTTCTTGGATCTTACATTATCCCACTTGACCATGCTTGGGTAAACTAACAGGGTGCCCCAGCAAGCCTATGCCCATAGGTCTCGGTTTGCCACTAGGGGAATTTTTGAAAAGCCATCGTCCGCTCCCATCATAGCACCACTATTTCATCTTATCTCTCACTCATCTATCCCATTCCCCTTGTCCGAGCATTGGGTTGACCTATTTGCAGGATTGCACCTTATCTCGTGGGAAGAAGGGGCTAAAGGCCCAAAAGGTAAAAGCAGCTAGTAAAAGACAAAAGCCTAGAAATAAAACCTCGAGATGCTCCGCCCAAGGATCCCCGAGAAGGCAGTAAAAATCCTTTCAGCAAGAAACAAGAGGGACCCGAAAAATAACAAAACAAGACCTAGTCAGAGGATAGGGGGTCTCATCACGAGCCAACCTATTAGGTCCATGGGTACCTAACAGTATGGCATTGCCACCATCTGGTTACCACACCAAGGTAGTGACCTTTGGTTGCATGGCCAAGGGAAAGGGGGTCTCATCACGAGCCAGCCTTCTCATCTCTGTGAAAGTACTTCTGGGTAATGTTGTAAGCTCTAGTAACCATGCCAAGGCAGTGTCCCCTAGTTATTTCTTAAACAAAAAAAAGCAAATAAAATAATAAAACAAGAATAAAAAGAATAAAGGCAAGAATGGGCTTGGAAAAAATGCATCCATGACAGGTACAGCTCGCCTTCTACAAAGGCACCCACAGGTGACACTTATCCATCCTTAGCCCTCACTGCACCCACATGTTTGGACATCCCCTAACCACATCACCTCACTTACATGGCTTGGATGAGATCTTTCTGGAAACTCTCCTTTTCTTGTGGAAAATAACCCAATAGGATGCCTTCTCCTTTTCTCCAATCTTGTATTGCAGGTTTTTGTAATGTCTTTGAGCTATTGACTGATGTATTAGGGGTTTTATGCATATGTTTAATAATATTGATGATGAGATGTGATTGACATTGCTATGATCC
>ML804477.1:239243-251789 GCA_009831015.1 Picea engelmannii
CATGCAGACATTATTACATTATATACCCTCGCAGGGGTGCGGAGATCCCGTTTACAAAAATTTAAGTGCCGGTGTTTAAAAACACCCAGTAGAACCATCTCTGTCTCTGACATAGAATAATCTTCATGATAATGAGTTGACCTTTGTGCTAAACCAGCGGTCAACAACCCCCAAGCTGGAAGGTGCCACGCTCAGCTAGAATGTTGAAGCCCTCAATAATTCGGCCCTGCTGCAAGATAAGTAAATCAAATCTTATGTATCTACAAGATAACCCACTACTGTCACCTTAGTAGAAAATCCCCACGTTTTAGGGATGGATGAGGTCCGGCCCAGGGAAGGCGTCCCGGATAACCTCAAGGGATAAGATAGCAAGGATGTAGCCAAGTTTGGAGGACCCTCTCACTGTCTACCTAAGTCAAATGTTTATGTCCGTGAAATTGAAGCAAAAGAGAGATGTTTTGGGTACCTTCCTGGAACAAGACAATTACAGCATGTACATAACAATTTCCAAGTACCGATAGGATAATGATACCTCAACAGACAATAGATATGAAAATATATGATGACTGATGTAAAATTGCAGCAAACTAACAGTTTATAACAACAATTAGTATTTTGTAACAGCCACAAGAAATGTAGATCAGGATTGCATGAAAAGACAGTAAAAAATCAGCATTTATCTGATATATCAATTAGCACTTATTCCAAGCAATTTATGAGTATGTTAGCTATGAGTTAGAATGAATTATGCAGAAAAATTAAGCAAATTAGATGGCTGTAGCAGTGTTTTGCAACATCAACAATAAAGTTAGTGAATTTATCTAAGTTAGGTTTAGGAAAGGTTAGTAAAAGCCTTAGACAATAAAGTTTGAGAGTTGTTTGATCAATTCCTTCACAAGAGAGCAACTGAACTAGTGCCCTTTGGGATATGGAGTCATTTACAACAGCAATATAACTTGGAGAAATAATGATGATAATAATGTCTAAGGATAATGAGATGAAGTTGAGGATCTAGCACCTTAGGGCCTCAAACTTTGAATCTCAAAAAAGATGAATTTGCTAGAGAGCAAGCACCTTTGGGCTCTAGAAAATTCTTCTCTCCTTAGATTCTTGAAATATATATTGCAACAAGCCTCTAGAACCAAACTCCTAAATTGCTGGCACTTTAGGGCTTTAGGAGTTTACTCTAGACAAGATTTCCTTGACAATTTAAAGGGTGGAAAGATCTAGAGAGAGGAGGAAGCAACTTATGCTCCTCTCCTAGGGTTTTAGACAAGCAATATCAAAATATTCAATATGAACAAGTAAAATTACCATAACCATTCAATGCATGAAATGAAATTGCAGATTTTACTTCACCAAGAATAATGAAGCATAAAACCGTAGTTGCAGAAATTTTCCACCAAAATAAGCCAAGAGACATCCAAAGTGAGTCCTCCAAAAGATAGCGCACCAAGTAAAAGAGCCAATATTTCCACTAGGGTGAAAATGTCAGATCTACTCCCTCTTGTGAGAGGAGTGAATTATGTCCAAATGAAAGGCAAAGTCTCTTTATTTATAAGAGACCTTGCAACTCAATTTTGAAATGTCAATGTAAAAATATGAGGGCCGACCTCAAAATTGCCCTCATAAAGTCTTAAAAATTAAATTTTTCACAAGATAAACACTATAAAGGATGATGTCATCCCCTTTTAGGGTGACGTTGAGCTCCAAAGCATGACATCATGGTTGTTCTTGCAAAGTGTTGGGCCTCCAAAGGCCATAGACCATGCCACATGTGCCAAACTTCAAAGTATCATGCCATAGCTTTCTTCCATCAAGGTGTCACCATCAAACCCTAGCCCTCTCCAAGGTGATGTCATGACCTAGGTGGGTGACGTCCAAGCCTCCAAAGGCTAGCGTCCAGGTGGAAAGAGGTGGGAGCTCATCCCCTAGTCATGCCAGAGTGACTTCGAAGGCAACGACCTCCTTCTTCAAGGTGCAAATAGTCATCACAAGGTTGCCCCATACGTGGGGTCTAACATCCATCCTTGGGATTCAAAGCCCTCATGAAGGTCCGAACACAGTCATCTCCTCATGAATACCTATCCACCGGGCAAGGTCCTGCAAAGACAAATAGATGCACCCTCCAAGGGTTCATAAGTCACAAGAATCATGCCAAGTAAGCCACATCTAATAATCAAACCACCCAAACATGTGCATAAAACCCCCCTTTTCAAACTAAACAAATGCTCAAAGACCTTATACAATTTGTCAAATTTAGGTGTGGTAGGGGTGTTAAGGCATCCTATTAGGTTAGGCAATCCCCAAGTCAAAGGTGTTTCCCAAGGGAAACCTATCTAAGTCATGTGTGAGTATGAGGTGGAGTGGGGTAAGACTTCTGGGTATGGGGTTTCATGACATACAAGAGCTCGTATTGTCTCATTTATGGGTGCCTTTGTTGAGGGCTAGCCACATCCTTTTCCTCTTTTTGTTTTTAAAGCATATTTTCCCAAGCTCTTTATTAGCCATTTATTTTGCATGTGTTTCCAAGTTGAAGACAATAAGGGGCACTAAAAAGGATATGCATAGCCCACATACGCTCTACCTTGGCTTGCATGTTTTTCCAAGTTGAAGACAATAAGGGGCACTAAAAAGGAAATGCATAGCCCACAAATGCTCTACCTTGGAAAGAAACATTAATTAATTAGTTATTTATTTATGGGTCCCTCACTTTCCTTAGAGAGGCATTTCATTGCTCTCGAGATCCTAGGGCGAGATTTTATTGCATGATGTTTTTTCTAGGGCACCTCCGAGCCTAATGGCCCCTTCTTCCCATGAAATGAGGTACATGCCCTTCTTGGGTCAATAAGCCCGAAAATCTAAAAGATGAGGAGACGAAATGGAAGGAGTAGGGAAAGTGATAAGTATGATCGGGAATGGTATGATGACACTTCAAGGAAACCCCTAGTAGCATCCCATTCCCAAGGGTGACCAACTTACTAGGACGTGATGACACCCACCAAGGTTAAATAAGGCAAAGGGTATAATTTCCAAGCAAACATTTTGTAATCAAGAAAGGATTCTTTGCAAGATATTCAAATGCTTCACTTATTAAAGTGACACTTACCATGAAACTGGACTTATTACCTCATGAAGCAAGACTTGTTGTCCTCTAGGTCCATGCCAGTGTGATGGATGTTGCTCTGTTGTTGGTGATGGATAATGGTCCAAGTCAAGATAGGAGGGGCCTTGTGGGGCTCTGCTAGTCAATCTGTCTCTCGACACTCCATGTCTACTACATGTGGGCCTTGAGACATGATCTCCCCAGTTACCCCTAGGTTGGGGGGGTAACAAACCCTAAATATGTCTTGATGCACAAAAAAATTGGAGGATAGTATCCATATCCTTCTAACCTATTAGGTTGCAAAGGTAGCATGGTGAAAGTGGGAAGATATGTCCAAACAACTAATCCCTTCAACAAATTGTTTAAAGGAACTGTTTGAAAATAAGGGCCCAAGCCTTTGGAAATCATCCCAAATAATATGCCTCTAGGTTCCTGCACCAACTTTCTTATGTTAGAATATTTGGAAGGCTAGAAACCTTCGTAAGAAAAATTCCTAACTTGGCACTTGTTACCCCCCCATGCCTAAGGGTAACTAGAGGAGATCATGTCTCGTGGCCCGCAATGGAAAACATGATCTCGGCCATGATGATGATCAACATGTCCACAGATGGTAGCCCAACAACCCCCCTCATTCACCTTTACATCTACAGGTCAACCAAGGCTCATCACATCCAAGTAATCCACAGTATGGGAGACGGTAAGCCATCATCACCATGAGGTATGTTAGTCCTTCTTTCATGCAAAGTGTTGTCATTAATTTGTTGGGCATGTGAAAGAGGATCTTTGGTTGAAGTTGGATAATGGATCACTTTTCTAGGACATTGTGTCAGTTGCCTTGTTTCATGTTGGTGGTTAGCTTCTACACTCTAGTCCCGTGTTGTCACCGCCCAAGGAAAAGGGGTACTATTGGGGGGGGCTCACAAGGGTAATGTTATTTTCCCCACCATACTTAACACTTTCCATCCCGGAGCCTCTCACAGTGTACTAAACTTCGGTAATGGGTCATGGTCTGTTCTCTCATGAAAAGAGGGGCTAAAGACCCAGAGGTTGATTGCAGCTGCTACTAAAAGAAGAAGAAAATGATGCTAAAGAAAGAAAGGAATGATAGCAAAGGACTAACAAAATCTGGTCCAAACTTGAGCTCTACCCTTTCAGTGCTCACCCCGGTCCCAAATAGCAATGCTATAGCTTGAAACCTTATAAAAGGGGACTTGCAAATATGATAAAGTGAACTAGTAAGATGGTTGATAAAGGGGGATTGGAAAAAATAGCGCCTAGGAATGGGATAACTCAAGAGCAAGCACACTCTCCACAAAGGCACTCATAGAAATGGATTAAATGACACCATAAGCCATGAAGTAAGCCCTAAAACCATATCACTATCACACTTACTCTTGAAGGATTTCTTTATTTTCTGCTTCCCTCGGGACCTATACCTCTACCTGGGTTATTTTATTTCTTGTCTAGTTGGCACACCTAATAGGGTTGGATGAAGACCCTCCCATGCTTAAACTTGTCAACTCACATGGGTTCTTGGGTTGGTGTGATGCTTGAAGGGGATACTCAGGTGAATTGTTTAAATGGATTATATTTAAAATTACTGCTTACTTTGCATGCTTTAAGGACTAATGTTTCTTATGAACATTTTCTAACCATGTTTTATACTTTGATTTGTCTTGAATGGACCTGACATGGTTCCTTGAGGAACGTCTTAGGCTTGTACCCAAGCTGTTGTGCCTTATTTGTAGGACTTTGGCACATGTGATGAAGAGTTGTGGGTCATCCAATGACTCACCACCCTCAGACATTAGCTCTCACATCCTTGGAACCTTGGATGTTGGAATGATGGGCTTGGTATGAGCAGATTAAGTCACGATGGCACACAAATGGGTTGGAAGCCCATAGCCTGGGCAGAGTACCCCGAAGGTTATTTACCCATTGGATTAGGGACATTGCAACAACAGACGACCAAAGACCTTGCAGAGACGAGATGCAGCTCCCTCCAGCCTGGACGCAACACTTAGATACTGGATGTTGGGCTTAGCCTTATAATGACGTCATCTTCTAGGGTTTGATGGAGCTAGGGTTTGGTGGATTCATGGGGTGTTGACAATGGTTGGCATGATTTTGAGTGAGGAGAGACATCATTTTTCCCCACTCCACTCCGAATTAGTGCTACATGGCCATTGGAGCCCCCCTCCTTGCCTAAGGAGGCTTGACGTCTCACATGCGTGGCCCATTATGATTTATTTTGCATTTATTACATTTTCCTAAGGGAAAATGAGGGATCGACCCCACTTGAATCACTCAAATGTTATTTTATGTGGAAAAATACGTTAGGGTAGCCTCATCTAAAAAGGATAACCCTCACTTTCATTTTATGATGATCTCTCCTCACCATTGTGAGCTACTACTTCTGAAATTTTTTCCCTTTTTGGGGTTACTAGTCTTTCTCTCTCATGCGCTATGCTTGGAATGGATCTCTTGTGGATGGTTTGCTGATTTTGGATGGATATTTCTGCAATTAGGGTTAAATGCTCATGGTTTCTTGGATGAAGTAAGTAAATTTATGCAAATTCTATGTTATGTTGTTGATGCTTAGGGTGAAATTTCTTTTTTTTTGCAAGAAGTCTTGTTTTGTTGAAACCCTAAGAGAGGAACATAAGTGCTTCTTCCTCTCACAAAGTTTTACTTCTCCAGAAATTGTGAATTGTCTTTGCTAGGGTTAGAACCCTAAAGCACTAAAGTGCTAACACTTTAGGATTTTATCCCTAAACAATTGATCTTTAACCTAGTTGAAGCTACAAGAAGGGAGAAACGATATCTAGGGCACAAATGTGCTTGCACCCTAGAAATCCTTCTCCTCAAAGTCTAAAGCTTAAGGCCCAAATGTGCTTGCACCTTAGGGTTTAGACTTTACTTCTTGGTTTCAAGTAGATCGACCTTCATGCTTGGATTCATTTGAGACTCCATATCCCTAGAATGGTAAAGGCACTAATCTAGAAGTAGTTCTTGTAGTGAAAGTGATTGATAAAACCTCTCTCTCAAATCTCTCAAGTATTCTACTAACCCTACTAACTTTGACCCTAGCAAATTCACAATATTTCTTGATGTTGTTAAAAAAGTTTGTTACAGCCATCTGAAATCACATTAAATTGTTGCACTCACTCATCTAAAGGTGGCTTAACTCGCTCAGAAATTTCCTCTAACAATTGGATAATATTCTATTGGTTATATGTTTATGTTTCATGGTCCATTGTGGTATTTATGAGCACTAATTATTTCTTTTGTTACAAATCATTTATTTCTATCATATAATTGTTTACCGCTGCAAATTTGTAACAGCCATTACAATGTAACTTCTCTAGCGTCCTAAGAGGTTATTTTTGCATACTTTAGCTTGGTAATTGTTGTATATATGCTGCAAAGTGATCTATTTCCAGACATGTACAAAAATCACCTTCAAACCTCTTCTCTTTCCCAAACCTAGACCAAAAAACTGGTGATCAAGATGGGGGGTTGTAGGTTTGACCACTAAACTTTCTATTTGATCCATTGATGTCACTAGGGAAGCCTCCCTTGTGGTGGACCTCTTCCATCACTAAAACAAAGAAAGATCCTACTAAGGTGACAATGGTAGTTTCTTCCATTGTTACGCAAGATTTGGGGATCTTATGGTGCGATTTGCACAAGCATAAATCCCATGATAAAGAGGACCAAATCTAGAGTAGAGTCCTTACATGTCATCAAGGTGTCTAAAGCTAAAACTATTATCACGGAAGAGGTGTTACTTGTTATTAAGTCTTTGGCTCTAGCAAAATATCCTTTCTCTCACCCCTCAAACATAGTCCCCTTAAATTGAATCCTCCTGATATAGGTTGGTACAAACTCAGTTTTGACGGGACAGCTAAGGGAAACCTAGGAATGGCATGGTCTAGCAGTGTTATCAGAAATAGTTCTTGTGAATTTTTGTGGATAGATTTCTATTTCATAGGCACATCTACCAATAATAAATCTGAAGCAACAACCCTATTTCAAGGTCTGCACCAAGCACATTCTCACAATTTATCACATATCCAAATATACGGGTATTCTAAGACGTTGGTCAAATGTATGAATGGGAAAGAAATTCCCAAGCATTACGAGTTAGAAGAACTAGTGTAGGCCATCTCCAACTTAGCTGTCACATTTCAAGGCAAGTCGAGAATAAGATGGTGCATTGGTTAGAAAATTGGGCAATCTCATCAAAGAGTTTGAGTTCCCTCCAAGTGACAGTTAGGTTTTCGGAAGATGAAGCTTGGATAGCCATCTTGGAATCCATCCTAAAAGATAATAGCACTCAAACTCAGTTGCGAGTCGATAGAACATTCAATCATGATGGCATCCCAAATGTGTAGAATGGCATCTTTCCAATTATGGGTCAAAATTAGGGACTTTCATGAAGATTAAGGGTGACTTCCCATCAAGCCGAAGTTGATACATTTCAGATATGCACCAGAAAATCAATACTGCATATCATCTCAATGCATATAAAGGATTCCTCCTATCTATCAATTCCTATTCAAAATGGAGAAGTGCGGACTATAAAGGGAATGTGTGGTTTCATTCCAAAGCATTTTGCGAGCTCTTTTCTAAAGCTCCTCTTCAAAACTTGTTTGCTAAAAGGATTATTGCTCATGCTATGGCAGATAGCGATAGTTCATCTTCCGGTCCCGAGACCTCGACCAATGAGAGGCTACCTCGGGATATCTTTTTTCTAGCTCGAAAGGTCTCACCCACAATCTTCCAAGTTGGCATCGCCAACAAAGAAATCCTCTAGAAGCACGTTGAGACAAATAAACAACTTGAAGTACTTCGACAATCTTGGGTTGTTTTGGGTGCTTAGAAGGAGCCTGATCAAGCATGCCCAATCATGGAGGAACTACCACAAGTTTAGTTGTTTCTTCCTTTCCAACTTTCTCCTCTGCAAACGTTCCGGTATGACATGGTTATAGTGGTTTTTCTATTTTGTTACTCAGGCCATCCTTTGCATGGTTATAGTGGTTTTTCTATTTTGTTACTCAGGCCATCCTTTCTTTATGAATATGTTGTACTCAACCGAGCAATTTGGTGAATAATGGAATGTAATACCCAGCTCTGAGCAAGTCTCTTATGTAGCACTAGCCTCTCTAAAATGTTGGTCAGTAGAAGGTCATTGGGAAAGGAATCTCGTGAATGCTCTCTATTTTTTATCAATCTTGATAACTCGTATAATGGAAGCTTTGGAAGTCCAAGTTGAGAAGTGTCGCTAATCTTTCTCAGGAACCAACTTTAGTATTCAGCAATTTGTAATCTTTGTGCATCTAGCACATTTATATAATACAAAGTTTTATTACCAGTAAAAAAAGGATAACAATCACATGCCAAAACAAACTAAACTGACAGTATAATATGAATAAAATGTTAAAATGGAAGTTAGAGAAGATGCTCTACAACTACCAAAGGAAAAAAAGTTTACACCTTATGATTAAAATTAACAATGATTCCTTTCATTTTCCTTCACAATTAATATATACACTTTTCTAATTCTATTTTGGGTACAAAACATATTTAAAAAAAGATGTGGTAGAAGGTCCCAACCATCAATTAATTCTTACATCATACAAAATCCACACCCACTAGATTCAAAGTTTGATGCAAACCCAAACCTGATTCCAATAATTATTTAACTTTGGTGCTCGGCTAACACTACTCTCTAGCTTGTTGGACAATCAAGCCAAACTCTCCAAACATTCACAATACCTTAACCTTCATCTCACAAGCATGATCAAGAACAAGCAACAAAGATTCCCATTATGGTATGTTGTTAATACAATCAAATTCTAAGTGGAAATGATAAGGAAAATATTCTCGAGAGGGAGAGATGAATACAATACCACTACCATACTTGGCCCTAGCTCCATCAAAGCACATGGTCCAAATATCATAATATGTATCAAGCTCGGAAGAAGAAGCCTTTGAACCAACCTGATCCGAAACACCCTTCTCTGAAACACTATCCAACACTGAAGTTGGAAACTCACACTCTTCTATAACTATATACATGCCCTACTCTTCCTTTACATATGTTGTACCCTCAATATCCCGATTAGGAAAAGCAACATTAAAAAGCATCTTTGGCTCTCAGTTAAGCCTAGCATATTGGTTAGGTGCAATAGGAATAGTAGCATAATACAAATCCATCTTAATATTACATCTAAGTGTGGCTTCCTACCTCCTAGAAAGTAATAGGTATTGTGACTTGAGCACCTCTTCTATTACAACATCCATGCAAAGCACCCTCTCCAGATACACTACCAATTGTACTTGCAAGTCCTTGATTAATCCCCATACTTTTACCTTATATTTCCATAGTATAAACATTCTAATAAGGCCTTGTTAATTTCAAACAAAGTTGTTGCATCACTCCATACGACATGATATTGTTGGATGCTTTAGAATCCAACATGCTATTATGCATGACCATATCATTAACCAATAATGAAGACATAGAAAGACAAATACAGTTGACTTGTCTTGCATGTAATAGATTAGTTAGTTGTCTTGGATAGTGGAAGAAGGACAATGGGCATTTATACTATGATCAAGATTGACCATGTCAAGTAGAGATTAGCAATTAAGGAAAATTTAGTGGAAATCAATTAAGGAAAAGTTAGTGGAAAGTAATTAATGTAAAGTAGTTGAAAGTTCGTTGTGGTGTCCAATTTCTAAATAAGGACACATAAATCATGAGAAAGTTGTCGTTGCCACCATGTTGTTGATATCATGTTGTGGTGGGTTTGAATATTGTTGCCACTATGGCAAGATTTGATAGTTGTTGGGTTGACATTCTTATGTTGTTACAATCATGGTTGGGATTAGTTATCATGAACAAAACCAATAGTTTGTCCTTCTTGTAATACTTTGAGATATTCAAGAGTGGGTTTTTTCTTGGCACTTAGATTCCCGCTATAAATATTTGTGTTCATGGTTGGGATTGTGTTATTTACTATGATATGGAGGAAGATTGAGTTAAGTTGAAGCTAAAGTTAGACACACATGTTATAAGTCTAACATTTGGGGGCATTTTGATTGAACTTGATGCAACCTCTTGGCAATTGAGAGACATCATACCCGATTTTTGGAATTCGAGATATTTTGATTCAGATCACCTAAAACGAGTTCTTGGGGGCATGCCTAAGGACAATGGAACAAGGTTGGACAAGACTACACTGTGACAGATTTGAAGGTTAAAGAAGTTGGGAGGACATGTCTTTTGTTTGGATATATAGTGGACAAGACACCTTTATAGATAGGCAAAATATAGTGGGAGAGATAATATCGAGAACAAACAAGAAAGACTCGGACAAGAACAAAGATAATGTCTAGAGTGCACAAGACCAAGACCAAAACAAAGATAATGGACAAAGGTAAGATGTCAAACCTGATATTTTCTTTTCCAAATGGACTAATGGTTGAATATTTCTTATGGACTCATGGTTCAATATGCATTATGGATTGATTCTTGAATATGCCTTGTGGATTAATGGTTGCAAATGTTTCAGGGATGTCTTTGCTATGAACAAATTTTTATTTTATGTTCTATTATGGACAAATGAACTGATATGGTTGCATACGGATTGATATATATGGATGAATCTAGATGAATATGGACAACTTCCTTTAGTTAAGTTTTGATTGCAAGTAGATATAGCAATCTATAGGGGATGGATGGAGATAGAAATCACCATCTAAGGAAAAGACCTACTTTGCAATAGGGGTTGATACACTAGACAAAACTATATGGCAATTCCTAGATGGTCGAATGTACACTCGAAGTAACATGGCCAGAGCTTGAGCTAATGTTGAAAGATGACACAAAGAACTCAAGTTAGAAGAGATTGTGCTGACTCGTAGTAGAGAGTCGAAGCTCTGACCTGAGGCTAAAGATGACATATAGGGCTTGAGTATGAAGAGAGGATTTCCACTCACAATACAATGGTGAAAACTCAGGAAGATGTTGAAGACAACATTGAGAAATTGAGAAGGAAATGACCTTCATGGAAACTACTATAGTAATAGTGTCTTTATGAAAGGGAGTGTCCACTTGGAACAAGGTATTTGACCATTATACATTGAGAAAATACGATTTGTTCATTAAGAAACTCCAAACATCATATCTTGAGAAAATATGAGTTGCTCATTGAGAAACTCTGAGCACTGTACATTTAGTAAATCTAAGTTGTTCATTGAGAAACCCATAGTATTATACCTTGAAAGTACTAAGGTGTTCATTGAGAAAATCCAAGCACTATACGTTGAGAAAATTTGAGGTGTTGCTTAAATTGGAACTAAGTTGGAACTACCCTACCATAGAGAAATTGAGCATTACATAAAGTAGGGTCTGTTGACCGCCTCTCCAACATAGGTGGTCAACTCCATGTGCCATGAAGAGATGCATCACCAGGTGCAAATTTGTCGAAGATTTGTGGTTCTACAGGGCATGTTTGGCCCCAACACTTCTTTTTGTAACTGGAATTTCCGCACCCTTGCATGGGTTAATAATGTAATAGGTCTGCATGAGTCACGTCTAGGTCAGTTACCTTGGGATCGGTTCATTGGGAGAGTTCCTTTCACCGAGGGTTTTTTATCCTTAGGTTATCAATTGGGCTTTTCAGCCTTATTGATTTCCCTTGAGTTTTCCCTCACACTTGCAATAATTCCTCCAAAGTGGTGAACGACGTTCTAGTTGGTTTATCTTTTGGTAACTATTATAGGGAATCATTGTAAATGACCATGCAAGACATCTTAGAAAGTTTCACGGAATTCCATCATGTCTAAATCAGTTTTTTTTTAATTAATTATTTTGAATTAAATTTCTCTAAGTTTGGAGGTTTAATTATTTAATTAATTAATTATTTTTGAGCAAAAATTGTAAAAACTAAGTCCTTGGATTTTTGATAGGGGTATTTGTGCTCAAAAGAAATGGAATAGCACCTCCTACACCCTTGGAGCAAGTTTCAGCTCAGTCGGACAATTTTTGCTATGGGTTTGTCCACCTAGAGTGTCAGTCAGTCAAAAACAACAATTTTAATTGCTAAGTCCAAACATAGCAAAAATGTAATTTTAAAAAATGAGTTAAAAGGATGATGTAAAGATGGATAAAGGTGAGAGCGATTTTTCCTAACCTTTCCTAACCTTTTCCAACCCTCACATCACCCCCCCACCTAGCCATAAAGCAAAAACGTCACTTTTCCTAGAGTGGTCTGTCTTCCTTCTAGAAAGTCTCCAAAAAATTAAAAAAAATGATAAAAAAATGAATGGGAGACTTATGCTATCCCTTGGCACACTTTTCCTAGCCTCCCACTACCCTTTTGCTTGATCCCAACACCTCACAACTCATTTACTCCACTCCATTCTTT
>ML804477.1:258126-274245 GCA_009831015.1 Picea engelmannii
CATATCTGATTAATTTAGGTTTTGAATGATTTATTGTCAACGAGGCCGATCTTGGTTAAATTGAATTGAGGTTTGTTTGATGTTTGTGTGACTACTGATTAATTGTGCAAATTGCACCACAACAATCAAAGAAGCTGTAGACAAGAAGGTCGCTAAGAGCAATATCGCTCTTAGTAGAACAGTGAAAGAGAGCAGACCAAAGGTGGAACCGATGATACTGCCGAAGACTTCAAGATGCTGGACATGCTGTGTAAATCAGAGATAAACTTGCCAGCGACATCCGATTTAGACAGCCTTCGGTATATTCTGCGTGAAGACAAATCCGTCACATTTTGAAGGAGTTCTTCCAAGTTAAATTGTATCCAGCCACAACAATTGAAATGAACTCGCCAGGGAAATGCTGCTGCAGCTGAGGAAGGAACCAGGAGTGAGCGAGAAAGATTCGAACCCGCGACTGAGAAGACGGCAACAGAGGATAAGGATCGCGACAGCGAAGAGGGCAGATATTTTGATCGAATCCGGTGTGTTAATTTGGGAGCAACTTACCAACCGGCTGACTGTTGAGAATTATTTACGGGAGAGCAAATCAATAGTCATTCAATTGGGGGATTGCTATTTCTGCACTTAGGGGCCTATCGCACCTTTGAAAACCAAATCGATCCGTGAGGTGTAATGCTGGTCACATATCCCGTTACGATTGGCTGGTGGTGAGCGGTTAGATTCATTGGGTGACGCGGAGGGACCAGTGCAGCTAATTTGCGTAAATGCAACTTACCAACTTGCTTACTTCTCTGGGTTTGCCCAGTCAACAGTACGTCATTTCCATGGCCCAACTGACTTCCATTACTCGTTCTCTTTTAAGTTATTTTTTTGACAGTTTGTTTTTAAATTTTTGGTCAATTCAGAATTCGATCGATTTTTTAATTATTTGAGTTAGTTTAAAATGAGGCATTATCCCTAAAATAATGTTTTGAAATGCATGAAACATTGATTCATACAAAACTCAGACTACCCTGAAAATTTGACCAGATTCAAGTCCACTTTTTTAACTGAAAAACAAAACTCAAAAAAAAAAAAATTGATACAAAATTACATTACTCCATTGAATCCACCCCCATGGCCAGTTGCTAACACTTGCAGCAAAAGCGTCATATTGCAGACTCTAAGGTACATCAGTCATAAGTCAAAGATCCGAGGCCCTGCATTGGATACGCCTGAAGAAACCAGTTGGAGCGCAGCATTAAAAAAGGGCATCATTCCGACAGTGAGCACATCACAGTGACAGCACAATGTTGAAGAGACCCACCATGATCAATAAGATTTGTGAAGAAATTAATGTTTGCGGCCTCGTAGTGGCTGCCCAGTGCCCGCATGCACAGCGGCCCAGCATTTAAGATGGGCAAGGCATGTATATATAATTTTATTTTTTACTATTGATTTGGGCATTTGCTTTGTCTTCTTTGTGAATAAAAATGAGTGCAACCAACAAGGTGGTCGGTTCAGCGTCTCTCATTGATAGTATATGTTCTATGTTTTTTTTGTTTTGTTTAAAATTTCATTAGAAATTAAAAAATAGTTGGAATTTTATATTTTAATGGTTGACATTAAATAGAAAGAAAGAAATGAGAAATAAATTTTAATTTCTACCAAGTTAATAATAGTTTATGGGACAGACTACCTCAAACATTCCACTCTTCCCTTTATTAGTGGGCTATAGATGTTCCGAAAAAACTCATTAGTGTAGGAATTCCATGGATTATGATATCAAACTGATTGAAAGAATCTTATGTTTTTCAACTTATTGGAAGAGTATTATGTTTTTCAGAGGAGGAAGTTGAACAAGTGTAGCTCTCCAAAATCCAACAACAATGCTTTGATCTCCTCGGTTATAACATTGATCCAGTGGATTGTGGATTACACATGAAATAAACAATTTTAAAGACTTAAAATTTTTTAAACCTAATTCTATTGCATATGAAACATTTAAATCTTAATTTTATTTAAAAAGATTTGATCTCCTTGGTTATAACATTGATCCATTGGATTGTGGATTACACATGAAATAAACAATTTTAAAAGACTTAAAAAGTTTAAAACCTAATTCTATTGCATATGAAACATTTAAATCTTAATTTTATTTAAAAAGATTTAAAATCTAATTTTAAAGATTTAATTTTTAGAATTAATAGAAAGATTTGAAACATAATTATATTTAAAAAGATTTAGAATCTTAAACAAAGATAATGAATTTAACAAAAATAATGAATTTAACATAATGATGTAAACAGTGAGAATATTTACCACATTGAAATAAAACAACTGACAATATCAGGTTAACTTTTTTTAAAGTAAATATAACATACAGTGACCCTCACCCTGGCTTTGTGTTTGGTGAGCCATGACTAAAGCGGTCGATCTGTTTATCTAGATATCCGACCTTCCCAAAACTCACTTAGCATAGAGGTAAATTCTGCTCACACTGGGTGGGATAGAGCACAATTGCACTTTCTTTTCAGTTGCTTCAGTAAGGTTTTGATCATCGAATCCGGCTCTCCCTTAATATTCTCGAAATGATCGAGTGAGGAAGAGAAAAGAACAAACTACTAGGGCACGCATTATTTTTAAAGTCTTCACAGACATACATCATTATTTTTAAAAATGCTCGAGGGTGGAGTTGGCACTCCCCACTCATCCACTAAGATCCAGATAATTACGGTACAATTAGCATTACCAGGGATTCACTGGATCGATTTTGGGTTAAACAAAAAAAGACAATCATGATATTCGGAGGCGACAGTGAGCAATGGATGCCCACACATCCCAAAAACATTTCATAAACACGTTGTATAGTAAAAACCCTAAAAAATGATGAAGTAAAAACTTTAAATATTCCCCACTCACGGTAAAAATGTAACCTTTCATGGGATTTGGCTCTCCCTTAATGTTGTTGAAATGACCAGGGGAGGAAGAGAAAAGAACAAACTACTAGGGCACGCATTATTTTTAAAGTCTTCACCGACACGCAACATTATTTTTAAAAACGCTAGAGGGTGGAGTTGGCGCTCCCCACTCATCCACCATTAATTACGGTTAGCGTTACCGGGGATTCACTAGATCGATTTCGAGTTAAACAAAAAAACAATCATGATATTCGTAGGCGACAATGAGCAACAGACGCCCACACATCCCACAAACATTTCATAAACCCGTCATACAGTAAAAACCCTTTAAAAAGATGAAGTAAGAACTTTAAATATGCCCCACTCACACTAAAAATGTCAAGAGCATTTATTACACTGGGTAGATCCACAATTATCATGCTAATAGCCCTAATCACCCTTTTTAATGACAAATGGACATGTTTTGTCATGCAAGTAAGTTAATGGTTGAAATGACAACCGTTTATTTATTGTGAAAACTAAGAATATTCAAAGCATATGAAATCTTGTCCATAGAAATCACCTCTTTGATTAAAAGCCCGTTAATTTTGGCCATTGTCAATAGGTGTACACCTATCGGCATAATCAATATCTTGGGTTTTTGAAGGCATTGAATTGATTTATGCATTCAAAAACACTATTTGAGTACTGTAAAATTAAGATTTTGACAACAATCGTTTGCCAAATTCTGATGATATTCCTCCAAAAAAGTAAAAAACTTAAAACGCTTAGACTACACAATTCATCATTTAAATGAGAATTTCAATGAAGTCAAAAGTGAAGAAGGGTAGACTTTGATTCCATTGTCACAATTGTTGATGAGTTAGCAATTATAAAGGTCATGGTTAGAGGTGTTTTTATTTAAAGTAAGGAGTTCACATTGTGAGAAAATGTATTGGTAAAGGAATGTGAATTTAAATTAACATCTAGTTGAAGTTCATGAGAATTTATTTAATCATTGTTGTAACTCATAGTTATAAAAGAGAGATTGGAGTGCATTTTCAATGTTACTCAATACTCTAAGTTACAAGTATGTACTCAAGACTTTAGTTTGAGAGCATGACATTGGCACACCACTTTAGTTTGTCAAATCAATGTCATAGGTATCTTGTCGAAGCATGACAACACTTGAATAAGACATAACAATTAAATTATGTAAGAAAAAAAGGAACACAAACTCATATCTGATCACAATGATCATAAAGCAAGGACGTGGAACCTCCAAGATAAGATAATATTGGTCCTAGTTTGTAAATCGACTTATATTTTGGGCCTTTATATTTTTGGGCATATGATTGGTACCAAGGAGTGATGTTAACCTTGGTAATGTTGTAAATGCTTGTTATACTTGAGTTAAATGATGTAAGTTGGGCATCTATTATATGGGGTGCATGATCGGTTCTACCCAACACCTCAAAATCTTGGTCCAAATTGGAAATCCTAATCATAGGTAGCTTGTGACCCCCATGGTTTTGTAAACCCTATTATGCGAGCATGTTTGTTGTAGCACAATACATATCAACAAAAAAATACATAATCATTGAGGCTCTAAATGGCCTCGATGTTGGGAATGTGTTATATTCTTTGCATAGTTATTGGCACGAGTTATTTGTATGCATTGAGCATGCTAGGGGTATCGTTGGGGGGTTAGCCAGGTCCCCCTTGCTCGAGGGTTCGAGAGCGAAGTCCCCCCCCCCCCAAAATGGTTGTTTTTGGTTCGTGAGAGGTGTGAAGCAAATAGAGGGGGCAGGATCTCTTTATAGCTTTTTGGTAGGGTTTAGGAATTAGGTTTTTGTTTTTTTATAAAAAAAAATGAATCTTCCATGTTGAGTCCACCACGATGGGGTCTAAGACTTGCTCGATTGAGTAGGTATGAACTTAGCCGAGTAGGGTTTATTTGGTACTAAACTGGTCAAGTCATGCTTTGATTTGGTCGGTTTGGTACCAAACCATCCCTCCAAACCGAGCAATAGGTCGAGTCAGTATAGTTGTTGGTCAACATTGCTTGAAATGCCTAGGCAAGGAACGAGAATCCTCTCAAAGTTTGACTATACCAGGATGTCATACAATGTGCTAAAATCTTCGGGGAATGTCTAGAGGCAACAAATAAAATAATAAAAGGGGACCTCCTTTTGGAATTGTATTTGCCTTTTAATAGTAATTCTTAAAGTTAATGTTATAAGTAAAGGTAAATATTAACATTAACTTAAATTTAAGTTTAAAAGTTAAAGTGAGACTCCATTAAACATTGTTTGGTGATGGAGTCACACCCAACAAAGGTCACAAGTGAAGACATAAATTGGAGTGTTTTTCAACATTTCAACATACATGAAAAACAAGGTCTTGTACCTTTTTCCTTGCACCACTAGAGTTGGGAATTGTGGAATTCTAAAATTGAAACATAGAAGGGGAATATACTTCTCAAAGGTGCCAAATGTTGAAACCTATAGGTTAGCCCGATGTGCTCACTAATTTGACATATCAAATTGCAACAAATGTTGAAGCCATTCACCAAGAGAAAGAAAACTTAAAATTCTCAAACTCGGCTCGGCCAAGTTAATCTGATGACCCACACTTCATATATGCTTTGTACTAATTTGATTATAGTATGATGACTTTTGAACTCTAAAGGCCATTTAAAGGCTTAATTAATTTGTATGTCCTATTAAAACTTTAATTTTATGTATCCCAAAATTTATATCTCTACGCATTTTTGTTATTGACACTATTACATGTAATAAAAATAAACAAACTTGACATATTTGGTGTTTAATGACTTGGACTTTATATATATATATAACTTTTATTATTTTATGTAAAAAAAAATTCAACCTCCTCCTATAAGAGTTGTTCAATCAATTTTTGGTTCATAATTTTGGGAAAACCAAATCCAATTTTGACTACTTTAAAGCTAAGGGGCTTAGTTTTGAAGTGCTCCCAAAATAAGAAAATCAAAGTTAGCTAACCATAATGTTTAGAGGTGAATCTCCATTCTCATTTTTACCAAATAAAGCATCACTTGGGAGCATCACTCATACATTTCAATTCCATATGCATAGGTGACATTCATAACTATATTGTTATGTTTTTTATAAACTCAAATGTATAAGAGAGATAATATTAGTTGACAGAGTAGGTTCTTCGTCATTCTTCTTCATAGAGATCTAAGAACAAGGTTAAAACTTTGATGATAGTTGTGTCTTGTTCGAAATTCCATATGAGGGTGATATAAATGTTTGGTTTTTACTTATTAATAATAATAATAATAATAACATTAAAATAAAATAAAATAAAAATAAAAAGATGATTTTCTTTGGGTCATTCTTTTTTCTTGTAATTTAGCTAATTTATCTATAATATACAAAAAATAGTGCATTTAGTGATAATATACTTATGAAGGAAGCTAAAAAGCTAAACTACAGTGATAAAAAAATAATGGAGTTGTTATGTGTTCATTGCTTTCCCATCCACTAACTTAACAAAGTATTGATGATTCAAAAAAGAAGTGTATCTATCTAGTTCTAGATCGAGACTTCCTATAGTTTGTAACAACATTGTTATCATACCAAAAATTAAAACAAAACTCAATAGCATAACTTGGAATGACAAAGGATGATGATCCTCAAATTTAGAGGTAGAGTCAACACTAATGTAGGTGGGAGGGAGTTTCCCGTCCTAAAGTGGTCATGGCAACTTCCTCTATGCACCCACCATTGTCCTTCTATGGTCCTCTTCCTTTGTCATTGCAATTCTTCCCTCATCTTCTAGCTCCTCACTTCCAGTCTCAAACCTCCATATAACATTGATCAAATTTCCATATTTCTTGTCAAGTTGATCTAGTTTGTGAAGGATTTTAGTGCATTAAGTGCCTTTAACTTTTACATGTATAGCAATGAAAGTATTCATGTGCTAATACAAATCCACTTACTTCAAGGATTTAGTATCTCTACTTCTTGAAAATCTTGTATCAAGTACCCAAGGAATCATTCCTCATTTACTTTGTCACTAGATGCCATGCCCCTTCTCTCTCTTACCATGTTCTCAATTTCTTCTACTTCTTGCTTGACCTCTACAAAAAACCTACTGTTATAGCCTTCAAGAACTGTCATTACAAATATTTGAGACCTGTGATCTAAGGGGACCCTTCATTTTCAAAGCCTTCTCATATGCATTCCTTGGCTAGTTCCCCCCTACCTGAATTCCTTGTGGCTCGCCATCCCCTCTAAACACAAAATCCACAAACCAAAATCTAGAGTCCATGGACCAAAATGTTGCACAGGATTCTAAAGCACCAAACTTGGACTAACCCCTAAGCTTCCTTAGAGAATGATAAACATGTAGATAGGGAGTTATCAAATCAAATAGACATACCCCTGTTGAGTTTACGCAAGCCACCTCTAGCATTGAATGCCATTCTCTATTTGCTTCCATTCATCAATGCCTCTGTAATGGGTCTCCTCCCCACCATTATGAACCAGGTTGAAGCCCATTTAATGATAGGATGAATCAATATTTGAGTAAGGAGGTCAAGTTATGATGGCTTGAGGCCTTATCTACCTCATAACCCGTCTTCTCCCCATGTTCACCCAAGACATATGTAACCTCTAACTACCTACCTAACTAACATGCCACCGTATTCTCTTCTATCCTCCCTAACACCCCATTTGGGAGATCTTTAGGTCATTCTTGGTTAAAGTCATAATTACTAAAGCATAAGTAGACGTTCCTCAACCCTTATTTCTTTAGGATGACATTGACATTGGCTAACTAGTTAATTTACTAGTTGACACACTTGAGATTCAATTGAGAGCTAGCATAATCATTTTCTTTAGTAACATATAATGATGAAATTTACCATAATTGATATTGGTTGTAAAAGGTTCACTTAAAAAAAAATATAAGAGTAACTAACTCAAATTTGATTATGGTAGTGTCCGTTGTAGAAGGCTTATTTTAAAAAAAAAAAACATAAAAATAAAATAAAAATATATAAAAATAGAATAATAAGTCAATGATGTGGTCCTTCTCAAATTTACCTTCACTCAAATTTAATGATCTAATATTTATCTAAATTTATTATCAAACCTATTGAAATTGTAAATTCTAATAACACAAAAGACATTAAAATTATGAAATATATACATTAAAAACCTCCCATTCGGTGGAATCCCACTTTAAAAAAAAACCACTTGAGCCTCCCATGGGAAGAAAATGTTCCCTTTATCGTACTGCAAAAACAATACGCGTATACTAGACCAATCGCGTACAAATAAACAGAATACACGGATGGAAAAAGACTTATTCGCTCCCTCGGCACATGCATTTGTTATACATCACATACACAGGGACAGAGACATTTAAGATGTGTTATGTTTGGGGAGAGATGCGCGGGGACATTCCATTCCGTTGCATGACCGTGACATATACTTTGATTTGACGATTTCTTTCAGAAGATGAGCGCAAAACGGAATTGAATGTGAATTTGTGGGTAGGTTGACTGTGTTTCGGCTGAATATGAATAAGCAGGTACGTAAACAGTGTTTCCGTCTCATCGAACTGTTTTTTCAGGAAGAACCCTGCCGAGGGTAGGGCGTCGTTTATCGAACAATTAAATTGTTTCGGTCGAAATTAGGTGAAAAAATCTGGTAATCCGAACAATTTGTTTTTTAAAATTTAGGTTGATTCAAAACCCATAAATCATATTTAGATTACAGTTTTAATATAATGAAATTGTAAATTCGGAATCGCTTAGTCTAACATTCTAAGTTTTTAATCTGAAATCACAGATTTCAGTGCACAATCTGAATATTTTAAAGGTTTTTCAAAAGATTTCAGTGCACAATCTGAATATTTTAAAGGTTTTTCAAAAGATTTCAGTGCACAATCTGAATATTTTGAAGTTTTTTCAAAATGCTAAATCAATTTATACACTACAATCTAAGAAATATTTCATCAACAATGATGAAATTTCGATGATCATTGCCGAAAAGATAAAAACAATTTTTGAAGTTATTCCAATTTCGGTTGCCGGATTTGAACAAAATCGTCTCTTAAAAATAAAGCCGGTGAAAGGGTGATTTGGTTGGGAGATCAGCCTACGCCCCTAGGGTAATAACTTTGTACGGTACCTGAACTTTACAGAGCGGAGTGCGCACAGCTGTACACAAAATTTCAATTTCTTTTGTTTTGGGAGTAGGCGAAACTCTGACACATGATTTCAAATGTTCTGTGTCTTTGCATAAAAGTGAAAGTCTGATTTCTTTTGTTGTGGGGGAGTAAGTGAAACCCTGACATCACCTTGTTAACAGCATTTCAAATGTTTTGTCTCAGTAAAAGTGCAAGTCTGACCAGTAAACGTACGACTGGTGGCAGCAGGACCATGATCACGCGCAATACAGGAACTGAAATAATAATTAATGGTCGCCCATATCACGGGTTAGGATTAGGGTGAACTTTTTGGAAATAAACAAATAAAAAGAGTTGTAAAGCGTTGTGTGGTAAATAACATAAATATGTCTGCTATTATTCTTGATTTCAATTGTGATGGGCAAATCGCAATGTGGGTAACAGCTCTCAGTAGGTTGAATTGCGTTGTGTTCCCGTGTTTCTAGGTTTAAAAAAATGTTATTTAATTAAAAAATTTAAATAAAAAAAAAGAAAGTTGAGCTTGTCTAGTAGTTCATACTGATTTAATCTTAGATAATGTTCTTACGGGTAGTTTAAATATTAGGTGTTTTTTAATCTTTTCGGTTTGTTTGTTTTTTAAGGATGTTTTTCATTAGTTTTTGTTAAAAATTGATAAAATTGGTTTAAAGTTTAAAAGAATTGTTGGTATAAATGGTTGAGATTGTACCATCCGGGTGAATAATTAGAAGTTTTTCGGGGCATATTCAAAACTGCAATTCAAAATTACAATCTTACCAATAGCTAGATTTCATGTTATATGATATTAAGATATTGAAAATTTTTAATAGAAGTTTTTCAGGGCACATTCAAAACTGCAATTCAAAATTACAATCTTACCAATAGCTAGATTTCATGTTATATGATATTAAAATATTGAAAATTTTTAAAATATATATTTTGTTTTTGAATGCAATTCACTGTTCCGTTAAATGTAAATGAGACTAATAGATTCATATAATAAATTTAGGAGAAATATATCTCAAACTCGAACAAAATGATAAGGAGTGTCTTAAAAAAATTCAAACTCGAACAAAATGAACCAAACTCTGAACAAAAAGATAAGGAGTGCTATCTTAAGAAAACCAAAATGCAGAGAGCTATGACAAACGGGTGGCGGTTACCTCGCCCTTCAGAGCTGGGTTTTTTGGATTGGTGAGCAACACGGCTTCTGGATATGCGAGTGTTCTGCATCTTTCAGGCGATCGATCGTCTTCTATTGGCATCACCCTCTGTTTGTTGTCAGCTATTGCCATATACTGAAATCTGTAACCACACCACAGCTCACCTGTCTCAATAAAACACGTCTAAATTCAATTTGGGCAACATTAAAGGGAAAATGCAGGAACCTGTGCATGAACTTTACTTGTCCTTGCGCAGCCTAAACACCATGCGTGTCTGGACAAGATCACAGTCAGGGAATCCGGTAGGCCTCTTGTAAATGGCATACGCATAGAAACCTGAGTACCCACCAAGTAAAACATACCTACATCGTGATGATGAAAGCATCCATTAGGTAATCCAATGTGCCTATTCATTTCATTTCACAACGTTATTCAGGCCAGTAAGTGTTAAGTAAATCTTTATTTTCAAACGAATGTTCTGTTGAGAAATTTTCAAGCACTTATGACAATCAATTAAAAAATTCAACCCCCAAATAGAACTAACCCACCAGGGACAGTAAATTCAAAAAATCAACCCCAAAATAGAGCTAACTCGGCAGGCTGAATGTCAAATCATTTTACTTACCTTATGTCTATATTCAAGGGAATTTGTGTGGTGCCCTGAAATGAAGGGTCCCAGTTTCGAACGAATGATACTTCAACTTGGTCCTCTGTCTGTACGACCACACTAAATTCTCTTCCTTCAATCCTGCAATTATAGATTTTTGCAGTTCTAATTACCATTTCCATAACCGGGGAGCTTATTCAATCACAATTTTGGTTCAATACTGTAAACTCACGAATCAGACAGCAGTGGACCTCCTGGTTCGCTCCAGTTGAGATCCCAGTACCTACATTTACATTGGTTCAAGGAAGACATTAAATGAGAAACACGACTCCTTTAATTAAGAGAAAATCTAGTTGAAATGAGATTTTTTGGGGATTTGTGGACAATGATGGACATACCCTCTGTGAGACTCCAAATTCAGAGTCTCCATCATGTTGTCTATGCCGCCATATTCAATCTCGGTGACAGTTCCTTGGGGTTTCGATAACGTGACCTTCACAATACCATTGTCCAGAACTATCTGTACAAAACCAACCAAAATCTCTGCTTCATAATTCCACCAAAATTGAACCAAAGAAATGTAAATGTAGATCATCCGTATAAGAGCCAGAGAACTAGGGGATTACGTGGCTAGTGTAAATACTCAAATTCACACCGTTCAGTTCCATCTTCACCTAAATATCAGCGCAGTTATGTAAACTGCAAAAATGGACATAAACAGGAGTTATCTTCAAATCGATATATGACACCAAAAAAATTCTGTATTCCCGTCATTCCATGCTGACTCGATGCAGACCTTTAACGCTTTAATAGCTCGGTATTTTCCTGTGGTTTGGACTTTAAAGCGGGAGAGCAATATATGTCCAAGCAGTTACAGATTAGATTACATTGCAAAATGTTAGCTGCAGAGTATTAGAGCTACAACAAGTTAATTCATATAAAGGAATAGCTTTTGAGCAGGTATGCTACTTACTCCTAATTCTACGTCCTGGACAAACAAGTATTCCTCCCCGTCCCTCTCCCTCTGAATTGAATTAATATATCAGATGGATTCTGTAACTACTACACGCTCTGATTGAGGCGTGAGATATGGGAAAATAATGTAAGGAAAACGATTGAGATGGATGTATTACTTACGCTATATTTCTTCCAACCCACTACGCTCTCTACCGCTGCAAGGAGTAGTTGTATATATTCATAAAGTATGGGCATGTTCCATCATCCATCCCTCACCCCCTGAGAAAGGAAGGCTTACCCCGACCCGACTTTTTGGTCATTTAGTGGCAGGCAACATCATGGGTTACATGTTCATGCACATTCCGTGTGCATGACCCGACTATGGCAATTTCAAATAAAACTGAAGAAAAAGAAGACACTCAGATAAAAACAGATATCACGGTATGCATTTGAATTTGGATCTGAATTTGATTTGACTGGATGTTCCCTTTTCACTTTGTTATTGATGCCACCGTGCCCCACACCCTTCGCCCACAGATTGCATCCACTCAAAGTTTTGCCTCTTCCTTTCTTTAAGATCAAGTCTCCTGGTTCAAGTCTCCTTTAAAGGAACTTCATCGGAAAACACCCATTATTCTGCATTCACCATTGAATAAAGTGTGAAATAAGCATGACGACCACATCCATGGTAACAGAATGTCATTTTTTCGAGCCCGAGTTTCACGATTATAGTCATATTATAGCAACATAATCAATCTAGAAACGTGAACCACACTCATTTACTGTCCCTACCAACAGAATCACCCTTTTATATAGTTTCTTTTTTTTTTGGTAGGGATAGAAACAAGTTTAGTTTATTTTTTAATATATAATTTCATTTTTTTGGTATGAATAGAAACAAGTTTAGTTGATAATTTTATTAGCATTTTCATTTATTGATGGATATTAGTTTCAGAGGTGGTATTTTTTTTTGTGTGGATAGAACCAAATTTGGTTTATAATTTTATTGGCATTTTCATCTGTTGAAGGATATTAGTTTCACTGGTGACATTTTTTTGTGTAGACACCCAGTTTCTTTTATGATTTTATTGGGGTTTTCATTTGTTGATGGATATTAGTTCCAGTGGTGGCATTTTTTGTGTGTATAGAACCAAATTTTGTTTATAATTTTATTGGCATTTTTATTTGTTTTTTTTTTTTCCAGAGAAAATTGCACACTATATTTATAATAATATAATCCTTTTACATTGCTGGCCACAACATAGCTCAGTTCTGATTTTTAAAAGAAAAAATCAAAAAGAGAGGGCTAGCTCTAATTCCCGCTTGATCCAAACTGATCTTACATATACAAAAAAACTTCATCAGACTAGAAGCATCCAAATTTATGACAAGCATACTAGTGGAGAGATACCCTTCAGAAGGCCCAAAAATGAGTAGAGACAACAGAGACTCTGAGCAAATGTAACATACCTGAAGAAAGGAAGGAGAGCATGGATTATGTCTTTCCATCCCTCAAGATTAGCCACATTTATCGAACCAATACCATTTAGCCAATCGATGACGATCTTGGAATCCCCCATCATATGCAAGTTGAGAGTACAAAGTCTTGTGGCAAGAATTAAGGTCGCCCAAGCTCCCATGAATTCCTCCCTAGAATTTGTTCCATTTACAGAGTTTCGAGTCCACCTATATTCTGAGAGATCATCTATCTTAAGAAATCCTCCAACACCACAAAGAATGTCATTTTGTTGAGAAGCACCATCAAACCAAACGAGGGTTTTATCTACAGGAAAAAAGGTAGGTAAAAGCCTTGGAGAAGGATCAAGCTGCTTGGTACACATAGAGCCCGCAGAGCCTGTAGCAAGGTAAACAATCCTCTCCACCAATGGGGGTCTGTCCTCAAACATTTTCTTATTCCTATCCTTCCAAATATACCAACAGATATGAGCAGATAGAGATTTAATAAAATAATTATGTAAAGCCCAGTTTTGGAAACAATCATTTACTGTATTGCCATTCCATCCATTTGTTAGATTTAAAGCAATTTTAACTCTCTCCCAAACTGAAACAGTGAATGAGCAGCTGACAAAGAGATGCTTGCTAGATTCTCCTCTTTCTTTACACAAAAAACATAAACCAGGACCATACCATCCTCTTTTCTGCAAATTTTTCCAGGTAAGTATTTTGTTTTCCAATAAGAGCTAACAAAAAAGTTTTAGTTTCAAGGGGAAATCCCATTTCCATAAACACTTTCTCCAACCTACTACTTTATAACTCCACAAATTGTTTGAAAGAGCAATGTAAACATTTTTAACTGGGATAATGCCAGATTTATCACCGCCTATCTAGATAATCCCATCCTTCCTCTCAGTAAGTACAATGCCAGATTCAAGTAAGAGCCTTCTAAAACTCGCCCATTCTGGAGCAAGATCTTCCCTCAATCCCAACTCAGTACTACTAACCCAGTTCTGACCCAACAATACAACATAAATGGATCGGCTCGCCTGGTATAAGAAGTAAATATGCTTTTTGTTTAGTTCTACTACCAGATGCAAAGAAAGAAAGGAAGTTTGTTCCATACCAATAATAACATTTCTCCCGATAATAATTTAATGCCCCGAACCTGGCTTCTAGACCAACCAATGAAGAATGACTGGTAAGGTGTTTAAAATGTTTTTCCAAGACCATGAACCGTATGATGTATACCCCACAACTAATTGCATCCAAGAGACCAAAGGTACATGTGGGTAATATTTATCTTTAATTACACAATGCCAAATGCCTGGTTTCATTTTCATTTGTTGAAGGATATTAGTTTTAGTAGTGACATTTTCTGTGTGGATAGAACCAAGTTTCATCTATGATTTTATTGGCATTTTCATTTGTTGATGGATATTAGTTTCAGTGGTGGCATTTTTTGTGTGGATAGAATCGAATTTCGTTTATAATTTTATTGGCATTTTCATTTGTTGAAGGATATTAGTTTCAGTGGTGGCATTTTTTGCGTAGACAGAACTTTTATGATTTTATTGGGGTTTTCATTTGTTGACGGATATTAGTTTCATTGGTGGCATTTTTTTGTGTGTATAAGTGACATTTTCCGGGTGGATAGGACCAAGTTTCATTTATGATTTTATTGGCATTTTCATTTGTTGAAGAATATTAGTTTCAATGGTGGCATTTTTTGTGTGGATAGAACCAAATTTAGTTTATAATTTTATTGGCATTTTCATTTGTTGAAAGATATTAGTTTCACTCTACATTTTTTGTGTAGATAGAACCAAGTTTCTTTTATGATTTTATTGGAGTTTTCATTTATTGATGGATATTAGTTTCAGTGGTAGCATTTCTTGTGTGAATAGAACCAAATTTAATTTATAATTTTATTGGCATTTTCATTTGTTGAATGATATTTTTCAGTGACATTTTTTATGTGGATAGAACCAAGTTTCATTTATGATTTTATTGACATTTTCATTTGTTAATAGATATGAGTTTCAGTAACCTTTTTTTGTGTGGATAAAACCAAATTGTGTTTATATATATATATATATATATATATATATATATATAATTTTAAAAATTATATAGAATTACATTTATTCGATACTTTTAATAACATAATATTATTTTTTCTACAAATTCCTTTGATTATAAATTTTAAAAAATAATATAATATAATATTTACATTCATTCCATTAACAACATTATTATATAATTATAATATAATAACATAATTAATTAAAAATATAATATAATATAATATTCACATTCATTCAATTAACAACATTATTGTTAGCAACCATAACAAATCACATATCTATTATTATTTCCACGGAAGTTCCCTTTAGGCAAAGTATCTTACTTTATGAGATTTATACTTTCAAATTTCAACAATCAAAAACTAAGGCTCTACACTTAACCTATCGTCCACAATACATGCCCTTTATGGATAGAATATCTTACTTTATGGAATTTATGCTTTCAAAATTTCAACTTGGGGAAACTAAGACTACACGTTTTAGTTCCGTGGTCATCAATTTTTTTTGGTTGTTAGTTGTCAACCCACAATTTCGTTTAAGTCATGTAATTTGCAATTTTGAATTGTTTTTAAAGTATTTAAATTTTTGTAAACAAAATACTTATTAAAAATATAAATATATTGCTGTTTCCTAACAATAATTTATATTATTGTTTCCTAACAAGATAATGTTCACGTGAACTCATATATTCTACTAAAGTTTACTCTAAAATTGTCGTGTTCAAACTTGTTACAAAGCTTCCCTTAACACATCAACCAACATTTACC
>ML804477.1:281568-306094 GCA_009831015.1 Picea engelmannii
CAAGAGAGAAGAGAAGAGAGTAGAATGAAATAATTGTATTAAATGTTGAGTAAAATGGTAAAATACACATGATATACTCTACATGACTAAGTGAATTCACCATAGTAGTGATCTAGAGAGATCTAGACAATCATTGACAAAAACTGAAGTAATATGTCACCTAGTCCTAGTTAATTGATCCATGAAATCATCACTTAACTTGGTCCCACTTGTGAAAGTGAGATAAACACATGCAATTGTTGGTGATAAAACTGAGGTTGTCATGCATGAGTGACTTCCACTAGTCTAATTGAGTGTAATTGACTCTGAACTGAAGAGGAACGCTCCATTTTGTAGGGGAATATTCTCTAATATTCTTTAGACAGAATATTCTCATCCAAAAAAGCACTCTCAACATTGGGCTATCAACCTTAGGAAAATAATTACCTAGGTGAGTGTGTAATATCTCCAATAAAAAATTCTTTAAGTTTTATTAAAATGTTGATATATTTGAAACATTTGTAAGAAATTTAAATTAATAATGTGTATTGTTTAATGTGTGTCATGTAGCTTGCAAAAACTTGAAGAAACTCGATAAGATTGTTCACAATCTTAGTGCAGAAGAGCGTAAAAACTTTATGGAAATGTTGCAAAGAGAGGAAACAAGTGGATCGAAAGGTAATCAACATTAAGTTTTTCTTTGATTTTTACTAATAATGATTTTCTTAACATTAATCGCTAACAAGTTTTAAACACTCAATTTCACATTTTTTTAATGTTATTCAGGGACCAATAGCGAGGAAATGGAATCTTATCCTAAGAGGACAAAAATTGTTAAGGATGTAAATGATGATGACGGGGATGTAAATGATAATGACGACTTGGTCATCAATTCATCTAGAGTGGTGCTTGAAGTTAATGAGAGGGGAAAATTGTTTTATAGAGCTTTGAGAGATATAGTGGAATGAATGTATAGACGTAATTTCCACTTACAATACAAAAATCAATCTAGTGACTCCAAGAATCAAGTTATACGTACACTACAAGAAGCGTTTCCAAATCCATGGTCAATGATACCCGTGATACTTGCAATAACAAAAACTTACAATAACAAAAAATAATCATATAAAAGGTATTATTACTAAACATGTTTTTCTATAATATGTTCCAATAATTACCAAATTAATTTGTTTTTCTATATTTACTTTCATGTCAATTTAAGAAAAAATTATTGTGCTTTTTGAATTTCAAGAAGATTATAAAAATTTCAAACGACAAACGAAGGGAAGTATATTACATGCTGATAGGGATGTTCAAAAGAGTGTATAAGGAGATGGTAAAATAAATGAACATAATTGCACCACATGATGATGCATCCCAACAACAATGTGCATCAGAGGTATGTGATCATTCATTTATTCTTTTATGTACATCAATTTTTTTTTATCATATTAAATACTAATTTTCAATTGTTTTGTTGCATAAAAGAAAACAAAATGGAATCCAATCAACACATAAGATATGACAATGAGGAAAAAATGGTCGATTACAAAGTTTGTGATTACTTATGTTTTTGACATTACTTAAGTTTTCATATTTGTTGTGATATTTAAATTTAAATAATTAATTTGCATTCATCCATGGATGTCTTCTAATAGGTGGTAGCATACAAATAAGAGTCAACCGAACAATTGATCAACATTGGGTTAGCTAAGAGTTGTGAATATATGTCGAAGTATCAAGGTTTAATTGAACAATTTGTAAATAGCTATGTTGTTTAACTTCCATTGTTTTATAATTAATGGAACAATAAAAAAAAATTATATTAATTATATTGACTATGCTTTGTCATGGCGTATTAAACATGCAGGAAACAAAGTATGGAGAGGAGCCAACATAAAATATTGTGATAATTGACATGATACAAGGCTTTGAAATGATGTGTATGGTTTATGAATCACTCCCTGCTATGATACATTTTTTATTTACACAATCATGCATATTCTACTACATTATAAAAGTAGATTTACTTATTACACTTTATTTCTATGTTTGTAGATGGAACATGAGCAATTGTAATGTCAACAAGAAGTCGAGCAAGAAAACATCAGTTTAAATAACCAAAGCACAATATTGTCTACAATTGATCAAGAAATGAAGGGTGCACACAACTCAAGCAATGACAACAGTTTAAGTGATGAATGACAATCAATATAATTGAATGTTACTGCAAGTTGTATGTTTTGTAATAAAGGTCTGCAAAAATCATGGATATTTTTGCTTAATGTAGTGGACATAATCTCCCAATTGTATGAGGACATGTTACCAATAATTGTAACAATTACATATTGGTTCAATTTTGATTATTGTGGACCTTTGCGTTGTCCCATTTTTTATGACCATGGGTCTCTTATTCATATATAATAAAATGAGTTTGTTATTTTATTGCATTATTAAATGTTGCGTTGTTGATTAATTAATATGTGAATGATTTACATTGTTGCAAATAACATAGATGTAATTCGTTGGATAAGGCATTAATGTTTTCATTATATCAAAGTGCAATAACAAAAATATAAATTTAGCCAACATTATTATAAAAAATATTTGTAAAAAAATAATTAAAATATATACATATTGGTGCATTCTTATGAAATCATAAAATGGTGGTTGAAATAATATCTATATCTGTGTTTTTTAAGTGGTTATACGCACCGATGCATATTAAGCATACCAAAGCACCAGTACATATTAATTATACAGAAGCACTGATGCATAAAATGTGTGATAATATACATTGTTTTCAAATTTTACAGTTGGCATGTGATAAATATGCATTGGATTTTTAAATATAATAATAACACCGGTGCTTTAAAAAACTTAAATGCACCGGTGCATTTAATAAGATAAATGCACTAGGATGGACATAAAATACAAGCACACTGGAGTTGCATACAACAAAATGGGAATATGAGGCATAATAACCATAACCACCCCTATGCGGTTTTGACATATGTATCCACTAGGGCAATAATGTAATGGATAACCGACACGTTTTCGTCTTATGTACACATCGGGGCATTTCATGTAATGGTGCCCTAGTGCATTTTTTTTTTATATCGGCACCAATAATTTATGTAATGGCGCATCCGTAAGTTTTTTGGTTTTATGTATGTTCCGGGGCATTTTATGTAAGGTCGTTCCAGGGCGTTTTATGTTTAGATATGCATTGGGGTGTTTTATTTAATGGCACACCGATGCTTTTTGACAATAAAAGCACCAAGAAAAAAAAGCATACGCTACAACCTATGCCCACCCAATTTTTTTTAGTTATATGGAACATCTATTAAAACCTCTGCAACCAATAGAGGAGGTTGTAGCGGAGGTTTTTTTTGAAAATTTTCCCAAATTTTGTAACACTAAAAACCTCTGGTAGAAGGTGTTTTCTTTGTAGTGTGGCATAAAAAGTAGATACAAATATAGAATATGCACTACCAAGATTAGCAAGAATAACATACATGCATCGATAATCCTTCAGATCTGTTTTACAAGCTTGAGGTGAAAGTCTAAATGTTTTGAACTTAGATAAATAATCTTCAATGCAAGGGAAATCATCGGGACTTAAGGTCATTAACCGATTTTCAATCTGGTGGGCTTGAATCACATTTATTTTGCCAAATACAACTTCTATCTTAGCCCAAGCTTCATTTGGCTCATCAATTCCTTGAAGGTGAAACCGTAAATCAAGAGAAATAGGCATTCATATTAATCTACACGCTTCATCATTTTCATTGTCTCATTTGAATTTATTTCCAGCATCAGTGGGAGCTTGTTCTTTTCCCAAGATAATCTGATACAATCCTTTACTTCTTAGTACATCCTCCATATGGGATTTTCATGAGAAGTAGTTGGTACTGGTAAGAAAAACATCACTTGGAGAAACCATATTAAAATATGCAGATAATATGGATTCAAAAGCTGAAACTAATTGTCTATCTATGGAAAGCTCTTGAAAAATAGGTTGTTTAAAAAAATCGGCATCGAAAATGAACTTCGAATGTGAAAATTATGTTATTTAAAAAAAAAACATAAACAATAGCCAAAGTATAATGTGTTAAGTAGAAGTTGGCTCACGTGGTGATGTATGCACAATGAGGTAGCTAAGTAAAAAAAAATTCCCTCCTATCTTTGCCTATAAACTCACTTTCACAAATAAGTTACTTGAATAAATGAAAATCATTTTTACAATGAAGTTACTTTATAAATTTAAATTGCATGCAAAAAATATTTTTAAAAAATATTAAAGTTACTCTATACTATTCACTTTTATAATTATTTTTATTTTTTTTTATTTTTTTTTTATATGCTGGCGGAATCGGCAACTGGGCCGGTCTCGTACTCGCGTGACACGGGGTCGATTCCGACCGCTACCACTATAACCTCCAGGTGCCATACGTATGCCCCTTCCGCAGGCACGGGTAAGTCGGGGGGATTTGAACTTGAAACCTCATCGTACATAACACGCTATATCACGACACTTGCCAATTGAGCTGCCCCCCGGGGGCTTATTCACTTTTATAATTTAAGTGAAATGCACTTTACAATAAAATTATGAGATAACTCAACTTTTCAAGAATTTTTTCAAAAAGTAACTAAAAAAAATGAGAGACTTGAAGTCAAGACCTCTTATTAAATAAAACAAACGTTCAACCAAGTGAGGTAGTGCAAAATATATAACAATTTTAATGAAGGAGGGAAAACTTTCTTTTTTTTTACTCTTTGCCTCGAAGTGTATGCTTACCCCAAAACCCTTGTTTTTTTCCTGCAAAAAACTTCAACACGGTCGCATACAAAAACAAACGAAATTTTGAAAAAATGATTTTTAAATCTCAACAATAATGGGGTTAGATCTAAGTTAGCTTACCTAGAAAATGCAAAATTTCTCTATGTTTATGATTTGTTGAGTTTGGATAAAGCACGGAGCAAACAACATACACATAAAAGAAAACACTTTCTGTTATGTTTCTAATTTGTCGAGAATGCACATAGCGCACGACAAAGAGCATATACAGACTGAAAAAAGTGGCAAAATGGAAATAAAAACAAAAAAAAACGAAATATTAACTCTCTAATTTTTTTTATAAAGGGCTTATTCCGAGTTTATACCTCTGGATCTAACAAAAATAGTCATATCTTAGGAAATCAAAAACTTTTTTTTGGGTAAAACAAGAAGTGTTTCAAACTAAAAGAAATGCTCTGGATGCATTGGAATAGTCCTCTCAACCCATAAATGCATGAAAATATCAGAACCTAGAAATACAACAACACAAGTCCAAGATCTCGATCAACAACATGAGCGGGTCTTCAAACATACTATGATACCATGTTCGAAAAATTAGGGTATTCCCACATAGGATGAACAACTTGAGTAACCACTCACACAACAACATAAAAAATCAATGCATCGATGTTTTTACGTGGTTAAAGCCCTCAAAGAGGAAACAATCCACAACTCTAGCCAACGTGTCCACTTGAGGCAATATCTTAAATGCAAAAGAAAAATAATTTACAAGAGAGACTCTCACAATCGATTATCATCAAATGACCCTCCATGCTATTTAAATAGAGATCATGGACCAATCGAGTGCTAAGCAATGGATCGATATAGTTGTTGAGATCGAGGAAAATATGAACCGTTGGATTACTCTATGTTTAGAATAATCATGACCGTTTAATTACATAACTATAAATACATACTAATTCATACTAATTCATACTAAAGAAACACATTTTTACCTAAAAACACATTAAACCAAGCTAATTTTAACTAGCTCCTAAGTATCTAAATATTCTAACATCCAAAAATATAAGTTGATGATAAACCATAAAAAACGATCTCTAMCAAAATATGATAAAAAAACTTAAAATACATTGACATGTATGAAAGTGGATATTACCTTTGTTACTTCAATTCTTAAGTAAACTTGAAATATATTATTGTGTAGTAAACTTGAAAGGATCTCCAAGTATCTCAAATGTATACATTATTTTAGCATCACATTTTATGGGAGTTTACATTGAGATATCGCTAGAAAAATCATCTCACCATTAAAAAACAGCCCACTATTTCTCTTTTGAACGTTGAGAAAATAATGTAGCAACGTGTTATGCGAGTAAAGAGTTGGTGTATATGGCAAGGAAACAACTCAATGATGTTGGGTTCACTAGTATCATTATCATCAAAATAAAGTTGAAAAAAACATGTTTGTAAGTAGAATATTGTGAAAGTGGGTAAATGTTGGTTGATGTGTTAAGGGAAGCTTTGTAACAAGTTTGAACACGACAATTTTAGAGTAAACTTTAGTAGAATATATGAGTTCACGTGAACATTATCTTGTTAGGAAACAATAATATAAATTATTGTTAGGAAACAGCAATATATTTATATTTTTAATAAGTATTTTGTTTACAAAAATTTAAATACTTTAAAAACAATTCAAAATTGCAAATTACATGACTTAAACGAAATTGTGGGTTGACAACTAACAACCAAAAAAAATTGATGACCACGGAACTAAAACGTGTAGTCTTAGTTTCCCCAAGTTGAAATTTTGAAAGCATAAATTCCATAAAGTAAGATATTCTATCCATAAAGGGCATGTATTGTGGACGATAGGTTAAGTGTAGAGCCTTAGTTTTTGATTGTTGAAATTTGAAAGTATAAATCTCATAAAGTAAGATACTTTGCCTAAAGGGAACTTCCGTGGAAATAATAATAGATATGTGATTTGTTATGGTTGCTAACAATAATGTTGTTAATTGAATGAATGTGAATATTATATTATATTATATTTTTAATTAATTATGTTATTATATTATAATTATATAATAATGTTGTTAATGGAATGAATGTAAATATTATATTATATTATTTTTTAAAATTTATAATCAAAGGAATTTGTAGAAAAAATAATATTATGTTATTAAAAGTATCGAATAAATGTAATTCTATATAATTTTTAAAATTATATATATATATATATATATATATATATATATATAAACACAATTTGGTTTTATCCACACAAAAAAAGGTTACTGAAACTCATATCTATTAACAAATGAAAATGTCAATAAAATCATAAATGAAACTTGGTTCTATCCACATAAAAAATGTCACTGAAAAATATCATTCAACAAATGAAAATGTCAATAAAATTATAAATTAAATTTGGTTCTATTCACACAAGAAATGCTACCACTGAAACTAATATCCATCAATAAATGAAAACTCCAATAAAATCATAAAAGAAACTTGGTTCTATCTACACAAAAAATGTAGAGTGAAACTAATATCTTTCAACAAATGAAAATGCCAATAAAATTATAAACTAAATTTGGTTCTATCCACACAAAAAATGCCACCATTGAAACTAATATTCTTCAACAAATGAAAATGCCAATAAAATCATAAATGAAACTTGGTCCTATCCACCCGGAAAATGTCACTTATACACACAAAAAAATGCCACCAATGAAACTAATATCCGTCAACAAATGAAAACCCCAATAAAATCATAAAAGTTCTGTCTACGCAAAAAATGCCACCACTGAAACTAATATCCTTCAACAAATGAAAATGCCAATAAAATTATAAACGAAATTCGATTCTATCCACACAAAAAATGCCACCACTGAAACTAATATCCATCAACAAATGAAAATGCCAATAAAATCATAGATGAAACTTGGTTCTATCCACACAGAAAATGTCACTACTAAAACTAATATCCTTCAACAAATGAAAATGAAACCAGGCATTTGGCATTGTGTAATTAAAGATAAATATTACCCACATGTACCTTTGGTCTCTTGGATGCAATTAGTTGTGGGGTATACATCATACGGTTCATGGTCTTGGAAAAACATTTTAAACACCTTACCAGTCATTCTTCATTGGTTGGTCTAGAAGCCAGGTTCGGGGCATTAAATTATTATCGGGAGAAATGTTATTATTGGTATGGAACAAACTTCCTTTCTTTCTTTGCATCTGGTAGTAGAACTAAACAAAAATCATATTTACTTCTTATACCAGGCGAGCCGATCCATTTATGTTGTATTGTTGGGTCAGAACTGGGTTAGTAGTACTGAGTTGGGATTGAGGGAAGATCTTGCTCCAGAATGGGCGAGTTTTAGAAGGCTCTTACTTGAATCTGGCATTGTACTTACTGAGAGGAAGGATGGGATTATCTAGATAGGCGGTGATAAATCTGGCATTATCCCAGTTAAAAATGTTTACATTGCTCTTTCAAACAATTTGTGGAGTTATAAAGTAGTAGGTTGGAGAAAGTGTTTATGGAAATGGGATTTCCCCTTGAAACTAAAACTTTTTTGTTAGCTCTTATTGGAAAACAAAATACTTACCTGGAAAAATTTGCAGAAAAGAGGATGGTATGGTCCTGGTTTATGTTTTTTGTGTAAAGAAAGAGGAGAATCTAGCAAGCATCTCTTTGTCAGCTGCTCATTCACTGTTTCAGTTTGGGAGAGAGTTAAAATTGCTTTAAATCTAACAAATGGATGGAATGGCAATACAGTAAATGATTGTTTCCAAAACTGGGCTTTACATAATTATTTTATTAAATATCTATCTGCTCATATCTGTTGGTATATTTGGAAGGATAGGAATAAGAAAATGTTTGAGGACAGACCCCCATTGGTGGAGAGGATTGTTTACCTTGCTACAGGCTCTGCGGGCTCTATGTGTACCAAGCAGCTTGATCCTTCTCCAAGGCTTTTACCTACCTTTTTTCCTGTAGATAAAACCCTCGTTTGGTTTGATGGTGCTTCTCAACAAAATGACATTCTTTGTGGTGTTGGAGGATTTCTTAAGATAGATGATCTCTCAGAATATAGGTGGACTCGAAACTCTGTAAATGGAACAAATTCTAGGGAGGAATTCATGGGAGCTTGGGCGACCTTAATTCTTGCCACAAGACTTTGTACTCTCAACTTGCATATGATGGGGGATTCCAAGATCGTCATCGATTGGCTAAATGGTATTGGTTCGATAAATGTGGCTAATCTTGAGGGATGGAAAGACATAATCCATGCTCTCCTTCCTTTCTTCAGGTATGTTACATTTGCTCAGAGTCTCTGTTGTCTCTACTCATTTTTGGGCCTTCTGAAGGGTATCTCTCCACTAGTATGCTTGTCATAAATTTGGATGCTTCTAGTCTGATGAAGTTTTTTTGTATATGTAAGATCAGTTTGGATCAAGCGGGAATTAGAGCTAGCCCTCTCTTTTTGATTTTTTCTTTTAAAAATCAGAACTGAGCTATGTTGTGGCCAGCAATGTAAAAGGATTATATTATTATAAATATAGTGTGCAATTTTCTCTGGAAAAAAAAAAAACAAATAAAAATGCCAATAAAATTATAAACAAAATTTGGTTCTATACACACAAAAAATGCCACCACTGGAACTAATATCCATCAACAAATGAAAACCCCAATAAAATCATAAAAGAAACTGGGTGTCTACACAAAAAAATGTCACCAGTGAAACTAATATCCTTCAACAGATGAAAATGCCAATAAAATTATAAACCAAATTTGGTTCTATCCACACAAAAAAAAATACCACCTCTGAAACTAATATCCATCAATAAATGAAAATGCTAATAAAATTATCAACTAAACTTGTTTCTATTCATACCAAAAAAATGAAATTATATATTAAAAAATAAACTAAACTTGTTTCTATCCCTACCAAAAAAAAAAGAAACTATATAAAAGGGTGATTCTGTTGGTAGGGACAGTAAATGAGTGTGGTTCACGTTTCTAGATTGATTATGTTGCTATAATATGACTATAATCGTGAAACTCGGGCTCGAAAAAATGACATTCTGTTACCATGGATGTGGTCGTCATGCTTATTTCACACTTTATTCAATGGTGAATGCAGAATAATGGGTGTTTTCCGATGAAGTTCCTTTAAAGGAGACTTGAACCAGGAGACTTGATCTTAAAGAAAGGAAGAGGCAAAACTTTGAGTGGATGCAATCTGTGGGCGAAGGGTGTGGGGCACGGTGGCATCAATAACAAAGTGAAAAGGGAACATCCAGTCAAATCAAATTCAGATCCAAATTCAAATGCATACCGTGATATCTGTTTTTATCTGAGTGTCTTCTTTTTCTTCAGTTTTATTTGAAATTGCCATAGTCGGGTCATGCACACGGAATGTGCATGAACATGTAACCCATGATGTTGCCTGCCACTAAATGACCAAAAAGTCGGGTCGGGGTAAGCCTTCCTTTCTCAGGGGGTGAGGGATGGATGATGGAACATGCCCATACTTTATGAATATATACAACTACTCCTTGCAGCGGTAGAGAGCGTAGTGGGTTGGAAGAAATATAGCGTAAGTAATACATCCATCTCAATCGTTTTCCTTACATTATTTTCCCATATCTCACGCCTCAATCAGAGCGTGTAGTAGTTACAGAATCCATCTGATATATTAATTCAATTCAGAGGGAGAGGGACGGGGAGGAATACTTGTTTGTCCAGGACGTAGAATTAGGAGTAAGTAGCATACCTGCTCAAAAGCTATTCCTTTATATGAATTAACTTGTTGTAGCTCTAATACTCTGCAGCTAACATTTTGCAATGTAATCTAATCTGTAACTGCTTGGACATATATTGCTCTCCCGCTTTAAAGTCCAAACCACAGGAAAATACCGAGCTATTAAAGCGTTAAAGGTCTGCATCGAGTCAGCATGGAATGACGGGAATACAGAATTTTTTTGGTGTCATATATCGATTTGAAGATAACTCCTGTTTATGTCCATTTTTGCAGTTTACATAACTGCGCTGATATTTAGGTGAAGATGGAACTGAACGGTGTGAATTTGAGTATTTACACTAGCCACGTAATCCCCTAGTTCTCTGGCTCTTATACGGATGATCTACATTTACATTTCTTTGGTTCAATTTTGGTGGAATTATGAAGCAGAGATTTTGGTTGGTTTTGTACAGATAGTTCTGGACAATGGTATTGTGAAGGTCACGTTATCGAAACCCCAAGGAACTGTCACCGAGATTGAATATGGCGGCATAGACAACATGATGGAGACTCTGAATTTGGAGTCTCACAGAGGGTATGTCCATCATTGTCCACAAATCCCCAAAAAATCTCATTTCAACTAGATTTTCTCTTAATTAAAGGAGTCGTGTTTCTCATTTAATGTCTTCCTTGAACCAATGTAAATGTAGGTACTGGGATCTCAACTGGAGCGAACCAGGAGGTCCACTGCTGTCTGATTCGTGAGTTTACAGTATTGAACCAAAATTGTGATTGAATAAGCTCCCCGGTTATGGAAATGGTAATTAGAACTGCAAAAATCTATAATTGCAGGATTGAAGGAAGAGAATTTAGTGTGGTCGTACAGACAGAGGACCAAGTTGAAGTATCATTCGTTCGAAACTGGGACCCTTCATTTCAGGGCACCACACAAATTCCCTTGAATATAGACATAAGGTAAGTAAAATGATTTGACATTCAGCCTGCCGAGTTAGCTCTATTTTGGGGTTGATTTTTTGAATTTACTGTCCCTGGTGGGTTAGTTCTATTTGGGGGTTGAATTTTTTAATTGATTGTCATAAGTGCTTGAAAATTTCTCAACAGAACATTCGTTTGAAAATAAAGATTTACTTAACACTTACTGGCCTGAATAACGTTGTGAAATGAAATGAATAGGCACATTGGATTACCTAATGGATGCTTTCATCATCACGATGTAGGTATGTTTTACTTGGTGGGTACTCAGGTTTCTATGCGTATGCCATTTACAAGAGGCCTACCGGATTCCCTGACTGTGATCTTGTCCAGACACGCATGGTGTTTAGGCTGCGCAAGGACAAGTAAAGTTCATGCACAGGTTCCTGCATTTTCCCTTTAATGTTGCCCAAATTGAATTTAGACGTGTTTTATTGAGACAGGTGAGCTGTGGTGTGGTTACAGATTTCAGTATATGGCAATAGCTGACAACAAACAGAGGGTGATGCCAATAGAAGACGATCGATCGCCTGAAAGATGCAGAACACTCGCATATCCAGAAGCCGTGTTGCTCACCAATCCAAAAAACCCAGCTCTGAAGGGCGAGGTAACCGCCACCCCTTTGTCATAGCTCTCTACATTTTGGTTTTCTTAAGATAGCACTCCTTATCTTTTTGTTCAGAGTTTGGTTCATTTTGTTCAAGTTTGAATTTTTTTTAAGACACTCCTTATCATTTTGTTCGAGTTTGAGATATATTTCTCCTAAATCTATTATATGAATCTATTACTCTCATTTACATTTAACGGAACAGTGAATTGCATTCAAAAAGAAAATATATATTTTAAAAAATTTCAATATTTTAATATCATATAACATGAAATCTAGCTATTGGTAAGATTGTAATTTTGAATTGCAGTTTTGAATGTGCCCTGAAAAACTTCTAATTATTCACCCGGATGGTACAATCTCAACCATTTATACCAACAATTCTTTTAAACTTTAAACCAATTTTATCAATTTTTAACAAAAACTAATGAAAAACATCCTTAAAAAACAAACAAACCGAAAAGATTAAAAAACACCTAATATTTAAACTACCCGTAAGAACATTATCTAAGATTAAATCAGTATGAACTACTAGACAAGCTCAACTTTCTTTTTTTTTATTTAAATTTTTTAATTAAATAACATTTTTTTAAACCTAGAAACACGGGAACACAACGCAATTCAACCTACTGAGAGCTGTTACCCACATTGCGATTTGCCCATCACAATTGAAATCAAGAATAATAGCAGACATATTTATGTTATTTACCACACAACGCTTTACAACTCTTTTTATTTGTTTATTTCCAAAAAGTTCACCCTAATCCTAACCCGTGATATGGGCGACCATTAATTATTATTTCAGTTCCTGTATTGCGCGTGATCATGGTCCTGCTGCCACCAGTCGTACGTTTACTGGTCAGACTTGCACTTTTACTGAGACAAAACATTTGAAATGCTGTTAACAAGGTGATGTCAGGGTTTCACTTACTCCCCCACAACAAAAGAAATCAGACTTTCACTTTTATGCAAAGACACAGAACATTTGAAATCATGTGTCAGAGTTTCGCCTACTCCCAAAACAAAAGAAATTGAAATTTTGTGTACAGCTGTGCGCACTCCGCTCTGTAAAGTTCAGGTACCGTACAAAGTTATTACCCTAGGGGCGTAGGCTGATCTCCCAACCAAATCACCCTTTCACCGGCTTTATTTTTAAGAGACGATTTTGTTCAAATCCGGCAACCGAAATTGGAATAACTTCAAAAATTGTTTTTATCTTTTCGGCAATGATCATCGAAATTTCATCATTGTTGATGAAATATTTCTTAGATTGTAGTGTATAAATTGATTTAGCATTTTGAAAAAACTTCAAAATATTCAGATTGTGCACTGAAATCTTTTGAAAAACCTTTAAAATATTCAGATTGTGCACTGAAATCTTTTGAAAAACCTTTAAAATATTCAGATTGTGCACTGAAATCTGTGATTTCAGATTAAAAACTTAGAATGTTAGACTAAGCGATTCCGAATTTACAATTTCATTATATTAAAACTGTAATCTAAATATGATTTATGGGTTTTGAATCAACCTAAATTTTAAAAAACAAATTGTTCGGATTACCAGATTTTTTCACCTAATTTCGACCGAAACAATTTAATTGTTCGATAAACGACGCCCTACCCTCGGCAGGGTTCTTCCTGAAAAAACAGTTCGATGAGACGGAAACACTGTTTACGTACCTGCTTATTCATATTCAGCCGAAACACAGTCAACCTACCCACAAATTCACATTCAATTCCGTTTTGCGCTCATCTTCTGAAAGAAATCGTCAAATCAAAGTATATGTCACGGTCATGCAACGGAATGGAATGTCCCCGCGCATCTCTCCCCAAACATAACACATCTTAAATGTCTCTGTCCCTGTGTATGTGATGTATAACAAATGCATGTGCCGAGGGAGCGAATAAGTCTTTTTCCATCCGTGTATTCTGTTTATTTGTACGCGATTGGTCTAGTATACGCGTATTGTTTTTGCAGTACGATAAAGGGAACATTTTCTTCCCATGGGAGGCTCAAGTGGTTTTTTTTTAAAGTGGGATTCCACCGAATGGGAGGTTTTTAATGTATATATTTCATAATTTTAATGTCTTTTGTGTTATTAGAATTTACAATTTCAATAGGTTTGATAATAAATTTAGATAAATATTAGATCATTAAATTTGAGTGAAGGTAAATTTGAGAAGGACCACATCATTGACTTATTATTCTATTTTTATATATTTTTATTTTATTTTTATGTTTTTTTTTTTTAAAATAAGCCTTCTACAACGGACACTACCATAATCAAATTTGAGTTAGTTACTCTTATATTTTTTTTTAAGTGAACCTTTTACAACCAATATCAATTATGGTAAATTTCATCATTATATGTTACTAAAGAAAATGATTATGCTAGCTCTCAATTGAATCTCAAGTGTGTCAACTAGTAAATTAACTAGTTAGCCAATGTCAATGTCATCCTAAAGAAATAAGGGTTGAGGAACGTCTACTTATGCTTTAGTAATTATGACTTTAACCAAGAATGACCTAAAGATCTCCCAAATGGGGTGTTAGGGAGGATAGAAGAGAATACGGTGGCATGTTAGTTAGGTAGGTAGTTAGAGGTTACATATGTCTTGGGTGAACATGGGGAGAAGACGGGTTATGAGGTAGATAAGGCCTCAAGCCATCATAACTTGACCTCCTTACTCAAATATTGATTCATCCTATCATTAAATGGGTTTCAACCTGGCTCATAATGGTGGGGAGGAGACCCATTACAGAGGCATTGATGAATGGAAGCAAATAGAGAATGGCATTCAATGCTAGAGGTGGCTTGCGTAAACTCAACATGGGTATGGCTATTTGATTTGATAACTCCCTATCTACCTGTTTATCATTCTCTAAGGAAGCTTAGGGGTTAGTCCAAGCTTGGTGCTTTAGAATCTTGTGCAACATTTTGGTCCATGGACTCTAGATTTTGGTTTGTGGATTTTGTGTTTAGAGGGGATGGCGAGCCACAAGGAATTCAGGTAGGGGGGAACTAGCCAAGGAATGCATATGGGAAGGCTTTGAAAATGAAGGGTCCCCTTAGATCACAGGTCTCAAATATTTGTAATGATAGTTCTTGAAGGCTATAACAATAGGTTTTTTGTAGAGGTCAAGCAAGAAGTAGAAGAAATTGAGAACATGGTAAGAGAGAGAAGGGGCATGGCATCCAATGACAAAGTAAATGATGAATGATTCCTTGGGTACTTGATACAAGATTTTCAAGAAGTAGAGATACTAAATCCTTGAAGTAAGTGGATTTGTATTAGCACATGAATACTTTCATTGCTATACATGTAAAAGTTAAAGGCACTTAATGCACTAAAATCCTTCACAAACTAGATCAACTTGACAAGAAATATGGAAATTTGATCAATGTTATATGGAGGTTTGAGACTGGAAGTGAGGAGCTAGAAGATGAGGGAAGAATTGCAATGACAAAGGAAGAGGACCATAGAAGGACAATGGTGGGTGCATAGAGGAAGTTGCCATGACCACTTTAGGACGGGAAACTCCCTCCCACCTACATTAGTGTTGACTCTACCTCTAAATTTGAGGATCATCATCCTTTGTCATTCCAAGTTATGCTATTGAGTTTTGTTTTAATTTTTGGTATGATAACAATGTTGTTACAAACTATAGGAAGTCTCGATCTAGAACTAGATAGATACACTTCTTTTTTGAATCATCAATACTTTGTTAAGTTAGTGGATGGGAAAGCAATGAACACATAACAACTCCATTATTTTTTTATCACTGTAGTTTAGCTTTTTAGCTTCCTTCATAAGTATATTATCACTAAATGCACTATTTTTTGTATATTATAGATAAATTAGCTAAATTACAAGAAAAAAGAATGACCCAAAGAAAATCATCTTTTTATTTTTATTTTATTTTATTTTAATGTTATTATTATTATTATTATTAATAAGTAAAAACCAAACATTTATATCACCCTCATATGGAATTTCGAACAAGACACAACTATCATCAAAGTTTTAACCTTGTTCTTAGATCTCTATGAAGAAGAATGACGAAGAACCTACTCTGTCAACTAATATTATCTCTCTTATACATTTGAGTTTATAAAAAACATAACAATATAGTTATGAATGTCACCTATGCATATGGAATTGAAATGTATGAGTGATGCTCCCAAGTGATGCTTTATTTGGTAAAAATGAGAATGGAGATTCACCTCTAAACATTATGGTTAGTTAACTTTGATTTTCTTATTTTGGGAGCATTTCAAAACTAAGCCCCTTAGCCTTAAAGTAGTCAAAATTGGATTTGGTTTTCCCAAAATTATAAACCAAAAATTGATTGAACAACTCTTATAGGAGGGAGGTTGAATTTTTTTTGACATAAAATAATAAAAATTATATAATTATATATATAATCCAAGTCATTAAACACCAAATATGTCAAATTTGCTTATTTTTATTACATGTAATAGTGTCAATAACAAAAATGCATGGAGATATAAATTTTGGGATACATAAAATTAAAGTTTTAATATGACATACAAATTAATTAAGCCTTTAAATGGCCTTTAGAGTTCAGAAGTCATCATACTATAATCAAATTAGTACAAAGCATATATGAAGTGTGGGTCATCAGACTAACTTGATCGAGCCGAGTTTGAGAATTTTAAGTTTTCTTTCTCTTGGTGAATGGCTTCAACATTTGTTGCAATTTGATATGTCAAATTAGTGAGCACATCGGGCTAACCTATAGGTTTCAACATTTGGCACCTTTGAGAAGTATATTCCCCTTCTATGTTTCAATTTTAGAATTCCACAATTCCCAACTCTAGTGGTGCAAGGAAAAAGGTACAAGACCTTGTTTTTCATGTATGTTGAAATGTTGAAAAACACTCCAATTTATGTCTTCACTTGTGACCTTTGTTGGGTGTGACTCCATCACCAAACAATGTTTAATGGAGTCTCACTTTAACTTTTAAACTTAAATTTAAGTTAATGTTAATATTTACCTTTACTTATAACATTAACTTTAAGAATTACTATTAAAAGGCAAATACAATTCCAAAAGGAGGTCCCCTTTTATTATTTTATTTGTTGCCTCTAGACATTCCCCGAAGATTTTAGCACATTGTATGACATCCTGGTATAGTCAAACTTTGAGAGGATTCTCGTTCCTTGCCTAGGCATTTCAAGCAATGTTGACCAACAACTATACTGACTCGACCTATTGCTCGGTTTGGAGGGATGGTTTGGTACCAAACCGACCAAATCAAAGCATGACTTGACCAGTTTAGTACCAAATAAACCCTACTCGGCTAAGTTCATACCTACTCAATCGAGCAAGTCTTAGACCCCATCGTGGTGGACTCAACATGGAAGATTCATTTTTTTTTATAAAAAAACAAAAACCTAATTCCTAAACCCTACCAAAAAGCTATAAAGAGATCCTGCCCCCTCTATTTGCTTCACACCTCTCACGAACCAAAAACAACCATTTTGGGGGGGGGGGGACTTCGCTCTCGAACCCTCGAGCAAGGGGGACCTGGCTAACCCCCCAACGATACCCCTAGCATGCTCAATGCATACAAATAACTCGTGCCAATAACTATGCAAAGAATATAACACATTCCCAACATCGAGGCCATTTAGAGCCTCAATGATTATGTATTTTTTTGTTGATATGTATTGTGCTACAACAAACATGCTCGCATAATAGGGTTTACAAAACCATGGGGGTCACAAGCTACCTATGATTAGGATTTCCAATTTGGACCAAGATTTTGAGGTGTTGGGTAGAACCGATCATGCACCCCATATAATAGATGCCCAACTTACATCATTTAACTCAAGTATAACAAGCATTTACAACATTACCAAGGTTAACATCACTCCTTGGTACCAATCATATGCCCAAAAATATAAAGGCCCAAAATATAAGTCGATTTACAAACTAGGACCAATATTATCTTATCTTGGAGGTTCCACGTCCTTGCTTTATGATCATTGTGATCAGATATGAGTTTGTGTTCCTTTTTTTCTTACATAATTTAATTGTTATGTCTTATTCAAGTGTTGTCATGCTTCGACAAGATACCTATGACATTGATTTGACAAACTAAAGTGGTGTGCCAATGTCATGCTCTCAAACTAAAGTCTTGAGTACATACTTGTAACTTAGAGTATTGAGTAACATTGAAAATGCACTCCAATCTCTCTTTTATAACTATGAGTTACAACAATGATTAAATAAATTCTCATGAACTTCAACTAGATGTTAATTTAAATTCACATTCCTTTACCAATACATTTTCTCACAATGTGAACTCCTTACTTTAAATAAAAACACCTCTAACCATGACCTTTATAATTGCTAACTCATCAACAATTGTGACAATGGAATCAAAGTCTACCCTTCTTCACTTTTGACTTCATTGAAATTCTCATTTAAATGATGAATTGTGTAGTCTAAGCGTTTTAAGTTTTTTACTTTTTTGGAGGAATATCATCAGAATTTGGCAAACGATTGTTGTCAAAATCTTAATTTTACAGTACTCAAATAGTGTTTTTGAATGCATAAATCAATTCAATGCCTTCAAAAACCCAAGATATTGATTATGCCGATAGGTGTACACCTATTGACAATGGCCAAAATTAACGGGCTTTTAATCAAAGAGGTGATTTCTATGGACAAGATTTCATATGCTTTGAATATTCTTAGTTTTCACAATAAATAAACGGTTGTCATTTCAACCATTAACTTACTTGCATGACAAAACATGTCCATTTGTCATTAAAAAGGGTGATTAGGGCTATTAGCATGATAATTGTGGATCTACCCAGTGTAATAAATGCTCTTGACATTTTTAGTGTGAGTGGGGCATATTTAAAGTTCTTACTTCATCTTTTTTAAGGGTTTTTATTGCACGATGTGTTTATGAAATATTTGTGGGATGTGTGGGCGTCCGCTGCTCATTGTCGCCTACGAATATCATGATTGTTTTTTTTGTTTAACTCGAAATCGATCCAGTGAATCCCTGGTAACGCTAACCGTAATTAATGGTGGATGAGTGGGGAGCGCCAACTCCACCCTTGAGCGTTTTTAAAAATAATGTTGCGTGTCAGTGAAGACTTTAAAAATAATGCGTGCCCTAGTAGTTTGTTCTTTTCTCTTCCTCCCCCGGTCATTTCAACAACATTAAGGGAGAGCCAAATCCCATGAAAGGTTACATTTTTACCGTGAGTGGGGAATATTTAAAGTTTTTACTTCATCTTTTTTTAGGGTTTTTACTATACGACGTGTTTATGAAATGTTTTTGGGATGTGTGGGCATCCACTGCTCACCGTCGCCTCCAAATATCATGATTGTCTTTTTTTGTTTAACCTGAAATCAATCGAGTGAATCCCTGGTAACGCTAATTGTACCGTAATTATCTGGATCTTAGTGGATGAGTGGGGAGCGCCAACTCCACCCTCGAGCATTTTTAAAAATAATGATGTATGTCTGTGAAGACTTTAAAAATAATGTGTGCCCTAGTAGTTTGTTCTTTTCTCTTCCTCACTTGATCATTTCGAGAATATTAAGGGAGAGCCAGATACGATGATCGAAACCTTACTGAAGCAACTGAAAAGAAAGTGCAACTGTGCTCTATCCCACCCAGTGTGAGCATAATTTACCTCTATGCTAAGTGAGTTTTGGGAAGGTCGGATATCTAGATAAACAAAAGATCGACCGCTTTAGCTTTAGTTATATTTACTTTAGAAAAAATTAACTTGATATTGTCAGTTGTTTTATTTCAATGTGGTAAATATTCTCAGTGTTTACATCATTATGTTAAATTCATTATTTTTGTTAAATTCATTATTTTTGTTAAATTCATTATCTTTGTTTAAGATTCTAAATCTTTTTAAATATATTTATGTTTCAAATCTTTCTATTAATTCTAAAAATTAAATCTTTACAATTAGATTTTAAATCTTTTTAAATAAAATTAAGATTTAAATGTTTCATATGAATAGAATTAGGTTTTAAACTTTTTAAATCTTTTAAAATTGTTTATTTCATGTGTAATCCACAATCCACTGGATCAATGTTATAACCGAGGAGATCAAATCTTTTTAAATAAAATTAAGATTTAAATGTTTCATATGCAATAGAATTAGGTTTTAAATTTTTTAAGTCTTTTAAAATTGTTTATTTCATGTGTAATCCACAATCCACTGGATCAATGTTATAACCGAGGAGATCAAAGCATTGTTGTTGGATTTTGGAGAGCTACACTTGTTACTTCCTCTTCTGAAAAACATAATACTCTTCCAATAAGTTGAAAAACATAAGATTATTTCAATCAGTTTGATACCATAATCCATGGAATTCCTACATTAATGAGTTTTTTCGGAACATTTATAGCCCACTAATAAAGGGAACAGTGGAATGTTTGAGGTAGTCTGTCCCATAAACTATTATTAACTTGGTGGAAATTAAAATTTATTTCTTATTTCTTTCTTTTTATTTAATCTCAACCATTAAAATATAAAATTCCAACTATTTTTTAATTTCTAATGAAATTTTAAACAAAACAAAAAAACATAGAACATATACTATCAATGAGAAACGCTGAACCGACCACCTTGTTGGTTGCACTCATTTTTATTCACAAAGAAGACAAAGCAAATGCCCAAGTCAATAATAAAAAATAAAATGATATATACATGCCTTGCCCATCTTAAATGCTGAGCCGCTGTGCATGCGGGCACTGGGCAGCCACTACGAGGCCGCAAACATTAATTTCTTCACAAATCTTATTGATCATGGTGGGTCTCTTCAACATTGTGCTGTCACTGTGATGTGCTCACTGTCGGAATGATGCCCTTTTTTAATGCTGCGCTCCAACTGGTTTCTTCAGGCGTATCCAATGCAGGGCCTCGGATCTTTGACTTATGACTGATGTACCTTAGAGTCTGCAATATGACGCTTTTGCTGCAAGTGCTAGCAACTGGCCATGGGGGTGGATTCAATGGAGTAATGTAATTTTGGAGCAATTTTTTTTTTGAGTTTTGTTTTTCAGTTAAAAAAGTGGACTTGAAGCTGGTCAAATTTTCAGGGTAGTTTGAGTTTTGTATGGATTAATGTTTTATGCATTTCAAAACATTACTCTAGGGATAATGCTCCATTTTAAACCAACTCCATTTTAATAAATCAATTCAGATGATTAGAAAATCGATCAAAATTGATCAGAATTCTGGATTGACCAAAAATTTAAAAACGAACTACCAAAAAATAACTCGAAAGAGAAACTCGAAAGAGAAGATTGCTCCCAAATTAACACACCGGATTGGATCAAAATATCTTCGCTGTCGCGATCCTTATCCTCTGTTGCCGTCTTCTCAGTCGCGGGTTCGAATCTTTCTCGCTCACTCCTGGTTCCTTCCTCAGCTGCAGCAGCATTTCTCCGGCGAGTTCATTTCAATTGTTGTGGCTGGATACAATTTAACTTGGAAGAACTCCTTCAAAATGTGACGGATTTTTCTTCACGCAGAATATACTGAAGGCTGTCTAAATCGGATGTCGCTGGCAAGTTTATCTCTGATTTACACAGCATGTCCAGCGTCTTGAAGTCTTCGGCAGTATCATCGGTTCCACCTTTGGTCTGCTCTCTTTCACTGTTCTACTAAGAGCGATATTGCTCTTAGCGACCTTCTTGTTTTCTCCTACGAGAATGTCTACAGCTTCTTTGATTGTTGTGGTGCAATTTGCACAATTAATCAGTAGTCACACAAACATCAAACAAACCTCAATTCAATTTAACCAAGATCGGCCTCGTTGACAATAAATCATTCAAAACCTAAATTAATCAGATATGAAGAGCAATTCGGGGGCAGCTATCAATCAATAGGTTCTTTGCAAAGCCATTTGTCTTTTCACCATCCGCCATCTCACAGGTAGTTCCAGGCTACAGTGCGGACCGACTTGCACCTAGCAGGCAGTGCTTTGTTGAGCGTTGTCTTCCATATTTACCGAAGTGCTTCTTATCGTCTCCGCTCTCTTGCACTATGACACCTATTCTTTCTCCTCTTATTCATCTTTCAACAACTCTCTAATGAAGAAAACTACAAATTCACAGCAACTAAAAACACATCTAACCATCTCAACACACATAGATCTGCTGATTTGGCACACATCACAGAACTGTTGCTCAGAGCCGTATATTCTCATTTTCAGGATCAACACATAGAAACACAATTAAATTTGCCCCGCTCTCTATCCTTAACCTAAACCTACTCCCACTGCTGTGTACGATTACATCCTCAATGCTCCATGATCCAGGCCCTCTCCTAGGAGACTCAAGCCTGCCCTGGCTCTAATACCATGAAAGAAAATTAGAGGAATAGAGAATGAAGACACCAATGTATTTATACATTTTTAAACAAATCTCATTTTATCTACATAATAGATCAAGGTCTCCATACACCTCACGAATAAGGTCTCTCATTTTGGAAAACCTCAGCCTTACCTTATTCTAAAGATTGCATGTGCTTATTACCTATTCTAATAGGTCATCTTTTTTTAGCCACTTGCTGAACAAGTCATTGGTTCAAGCATTACAACAAGTGTGAGTTATAGTCTCCAAGCTGGTGAAGAAGTTCCACACCAACCATGACTTACACGATATGCGACGGTGCGAGATACCCAGTTGGTTGTTGGTTATAAGAGAAGCAAATGCAGAAAAGAAAGTTTGGGAATTGTTGGTTTGAATTTTTTCATTCGATTTAATTATTTAAATTTGGAGTTTCAACAAAAAAAAAATTTTTTTAATGAAATTTCAGTGAAAATTGATTTGAAAATATATAAAAAAAAACTTCAAAAATCAACTTTTATATAGTTTATGATTAAATTGTATACCTAGCATCTGTAAATGAAAAAAATTCAAATTTGAAGTTTCAACATTTTTATTTTTATTTTTTAATGAAATTGAGTAAAAATTGATTTGAAAATATATATATAAAAAAAAAAACTTCAAAAATCAACTTTTATATAGTTTATGATTAAATTGAGTACGTGGCATCTATCAAGGAAAAAAACATAGCACGTTTTCAATTGGGTGGATACATAATTTCAAACAATTTTGTGAGCAATCTAAGAAGGCTCTAAAGGTAAAGATGGTAGATGTGCCACAGTTTCGTGTGGCGTAATATTCGGTGGATTGTGTGTGCACGGGGATCGACTTCTCCTGTCTTGTCAAGCCTTTGGGCACTGATCGCTGAACCAGTGCATGTGTATGATCAAAGTATTTGTGACAAGTATTTTGCATCGTTCTGTGAGAAGATAACAAATGAAGAGTGCGAGTGCCCCCATTTAAGTAGTGTAGCCGTTCAAGTTTTGAAACCAATTGTTGATTGGTATATAGAAGAGAAAGGTGGTTACATCATGGTTTATGGCTTGTCTAAGTCTCCACATTTGTTGCTCAAGTATGTGCCACAAAAGGTTGTCATTATGGAAATCTTTATTAGACATCCTTACAGGGGCAGCTACCATATTGAATGTCAAAAGGTCAAAGCATTGGCCCTTTCTCTATCATAATTGTTACATATACAGTAAGGGAAAGTGAAGAAATTGGGGGAGCTCATCATCAAATTGAAGGGTTGAATTGCAGAAATCACTGTGTGAGGCGGTCTGTCCCATAGGATAGTTAGCCTCGTGAACCTTAAAATCATTTTCTTTCTTTCTTTTACATAGATTTTGGAAAGACCTAGGCGATAAGCTTGAGAGCTTGCCACTTACCCTAAGTTGCACAATCCAGGGAAATGGGTATGAGTTTCCAAAATGAAAAAGGGTTTGAAATGTGATCCCATGAAAATTTGGAAGGGAAAAATTATATATATGAAAATGAGAAATTATAATTATATATAAGCTTTATAAAAAAACATTATATATAAATAAGCAAGCACATTTAAATTTCAAACATAAATGATAAGAAATATTCCACTATTTCTTATATTGGGGTCCTCTTCATTCTTATCACTCTTTGCCTCTATTTAGATTCTCTAAAAGCATTAGTCAACACTGCTCAATTTTAATGAAACTCCCTAGTACAAGCCTTAAATTATGGTAGAAAAGGTTTAACATGCCTAATCAATGATTTTAGTTTGAGTGAAGGATACATTTTTGCTAAGGCCATGACAGAGGAATTAAACAATTAAGGCTTGGTGCTCTCGATTAAATGCCAATCCCATACCCTCGTACATGATAGAATCCAATGAAAATGTTACAATCCTAACGATCTTGAAATGCTGAAACTGTTAAGTTTGCTGAATTTTGGAACCACTCTCAAACATCTCAAATCAATTAATAGTAGCGTTTACCATTAATTGCCA
>ML804477.1:321253-334061 GCA_009831015.1 Picea engelmannii
GAGGGCTAGGGTTTGATGGTGACACCTTGATGGAAGAAAGCTATGGCATGATACTTTGAAGTTTGGCACATGTGGCATGGTCTATGGCCTTTGGAGGCCCAACACTTTGCAGGAACAACCATGACGTCATGCTTTGGAGCTCAACATCACCCTAAAAGGGGATGACATCATCCTTTATAGTGTTTATCTTGTGAAAAATTTAATTTTTAAGACTTTATGAGGGCAATTTTGAGGTTGGCCCTCATATTTTTACATTGACATTTCAAAATTGAGTTGCAAGGTCTCTTATAAATAAAGAGACTCTGCCTTTCATTTGGACATAATTCACTCCTCTCACAAGAGGGAGTAGATCTGACATTTTCACCCTAGTGGAAATATTGGCTATTTTACTTGGTGCGCTATCTTTTGGAGGACTCACTTTGGATGTCTCTTGGCTTATTTTGGTGGAAAATTTCTGCAACTACGGTTTTATGCTTGATTATTCTTGGTGAAGTAAAATCTGCAATTTCATTTCATGCGTTGAATGGTTATGGTAATTTTACTCGTTCATATTGAATATTTTGATATTGCTTGTCTAAAACCCTAGGAGAGGAGCATAAGGTGCTTCCTCCTCTCTCTAGATCTTTCCACCCTTTAAATTGTCAAGGAAATCTTGTCTAGAGTAAACTCCTAAATCCCTAAAGTGCTAGCAATTTAGGAGTTTGGTTCTAGAGGCTTGTTGCAATATATATTTCAAGAATCTAAGGAGAGAAGAATTTGCTAGAGCCCAAAGGTGCTTGCTCTCTAGCAAATTCATCTTTTTTAAGATTCAAAGTTTGAGGCCCTAAGGTGCTAGCTCCTCAACTTCATCTCATTATCCTTAGACATTATTATCATCATTATTTCTCCAAGTTATATTGCTGTTGTAAATGACTCCATATCCCAAAGGGCACTAGTTCACTTGCTCTCTTGTGAAGGAATTGATCAAACAACTCTCAAACTTTATTGTCTAAGGCTTTTACTAACCTTTCCTAAACCTAGCTTAGATAAATTCACTAACTTTATTGCTGATGTTGCAAAACACTGCTACAGCCATCTAATTTGCTTAATTTTTCTGCATAATTCATTCTAACTCATAGCTAACATACTCATAAATTGCTTGGAATAAGTGCCAATTGATCTATCGGATAAATGTCAATTTTTCACTGTCTTTTCATGCAATCCTGATCTACATTTCTTGTGGCTGTTACAAAATACTAATTGTTGTTATAAACTGTTAGTTTGCTGCAATTTTATATCAGTCATCATATATTTTCATATCTATTGTCTATTGAGGTGTCATTATCCTATCGGTACTTGGAAATTGTTATGTACATGCTGTAATTGTCTTGTTCCAGGAAGGTACCCAAAACATCTCTCTTTTGCCTCAATTTTACGGACATAAACATTTGACTTAGGTAGACAGTGAGAGGGTCCTCCAAACTTGGCTACATCCTTGCTATCTTATCCCTTGAGGTTATCCGGGACGCCTTCCCTGGGTCGGACCTCATCCATCCCTAAAACGTGGGGATTTTCTACTAAGGTGACAGTAGTGGGTTATCTTGTAGATACGTAAGATTTGATTTACTTTTCTTGGGATTTGATTTAAGGTTGTTCAGTATCCCTATTTTACTATGTAAGTCCCTGATCTTGCCTCCCATCTAAGGATTTCTAATCCATCCAGAAAGGGATTGAGTCTTGAGTGGAGAGCTTCTTGAATCTTTAGGGATTTTTAATGTTGTACTTCTATGGACCATTCCTTTATATCTTTCCATTTCCTAAACCACTAATATTGATGCTCCTCCCAATTTAAGTCTTTAACCTAATATCAATTTTTGGATTTAAGTTCCTACTTTAGGGTAGCCAAGCTCTCTTCCAAAGGTATAGGGGGAAGTCATTCCAAGAAGTATCTTGAAAGGGAACTTTCTAGATCGGATCTCCTAGAAGTGGTGTTGGGACACCAAGGGAAAGCATTTGGTAATAATGTTCCATACTGGGGATCCTCTTAGGACAGAGTTATTCGAGAGGATTTATTTTGATGACCTATATTCATATGTTTGCCTCATATGATCTTTCTCCAAATGGCATAGGGCTCAGTTAAAAAACTCCAAATAACTTTTTCTATGAGAGCATGATTCATCATTCCCAATTTCCTTAGACCTAGTCATGCTTCCCATCTGGGTTTTGTTGCTTGATGCTAGGGCATTAGGTACCACTTCTATTGAGACTTTGTCCTTGACCAAAGGATTTTAGAATTTCCTAATGGAGGATTCCATTTCAACCTAACTGGATTTAGGAGCCAAAATAACAAAGAAGAAAAAGATTGGAATGTTTGCAAGAATAGAAGAAATGTAGATCAGCCTACTTGTTGGAGAGAGGTACCCGTTTTCCCAACTAGCCATTTTTTATTTGATTTTTTCTATAGTTTTCGTTGCTGCCTAATCCACACCTCGGGTCATGTGGAAGAAATCTTCAATCCACTGGGTGTGGCCTTGGGGGCAAGTCTCGATTCGGGTAGCTGTTACCTGACACTCGACTCCTTTGTCTGGGCTAACTCCTAGCGAAGCCAAGGGGTGTAATCCCTAATAAAAGAATCTAAGGCTTCATTAAACTAAGCACGATATAAATTTAGGAGTTAAATGACATCAAAAGAAAGCACAACTAATCTAGCAGCATATAATGACACAATAAAGGAAATGCTTATATGAAAGATATTGAACAAGTAAATACTTCAACATAAATGATATTACTTGAAATCAAAATGCGAGTACTTGAAAGTAATTGATAATAAGAAAATGAAATATGTAGACTAGTGCCAAAAGTAAAGTGATGCTGGGAAATGTGTTGCAATGCTCTTGGTAAATTTTATTAGTTGAAGATGACTGGTTGAATTAGTGGGTTAATTTAGTGCAGTGGCCTGATATGGCAAGTCCACTCATGAGCGCAACACTGTAAGTGTGAAAAAATAAAATCTAATCTAATGCATGGCCCTTTAACAATTATCGGTCAAGTGGGTACACACAAAACTGCAAGACTTCCAACGAGGAGAGAACTAGGTCTCAAAATTCCCCCCCTGAACTCACATGCAATTCCACGAGTATTGGTCCCTATGAGCAATAATAGCAAAGGATTTTCCTAATTAAACTACTCCACACAATTCATGCCCCTTTCTGATCATGCCACAACTCAAGCAAAGCTCGCAATGGTCGAGATCATACGAAGGCCCTGAGGGGGAAGGTTCTTTATTTTGCAAAAAAGAAATGCTAAAAAGGAAATTAAACTAACTAATTTATGAAAATGAAACTAAGCTAATTGTCTTGTGGTGCTTGGGTTTATTTTAGGTTTATTTTAACTTGAAAAAATGAAAGTGAGCAAATGAAAGAAACAAAACGCAAAAGAGAGACAGCTCCCCCTAGGGGTAGGGGGACGGAAAACCTAGTGGGTGATCTCACTCTTTCTTTCAAGTTACAATTCTTATTGGAAGAAGGTTTGATGGTCTTTTATAGCTTCAAGACCATGCAAACTTACAAAATGATAGAAAACATATATCGAAAGAATGTTAGATGCCTCAACTGGTCCCGGATGCTCTGGATCCTTGAAAATCGGGTAGAGTTTCCCCTTGGCTGTTCGTTAATATACAAAAAGAAGCAATCTAAAGTGGAGAAATATGCCCCGAAATGCTTTGGGATAGCCTGGAAAAAGATGTTAGATGTTGTACAAAACTTTTCCAAGTGAAAAGCTATGAACTAGGTTAGCAAAAGACCAAGAAAGAAAGCTTTTTTAGTGAATTTTGTTTGCTGTTCGGGACAGCAAACAAAATGGCACCAAGATTGCCAAATATTTACTTTTAAGCTTTAAAAATTGAAACTATCTTTTAGCCTTGAGATCTAGAATGAAATGCTTACTAAAAGATAAACCCTTTCCATGCAAGATCTACTTAAAATGATAGAAATTTTCAGATGTAAAGCATAAATGTATGCATGCATACTTGCATAAATAAGGATCTAATTAAGATTTATAAGTGAAACTTGGATCTTATGCATGCAAGTAAAAGTAACCAGAAAATATTTTGATTTTTTGAGAAGGAGAGAGAGAAGCTTGGTAATGTGGAACCCTTGGGCTATGGGGTCTTCGGGTCGAGAGTTGAGGGACTTTGTTCTCGATAGGCTTGGATATTGTGAAAGATTGAACTCAAATCACCCATTTCTCCAAGTGTAGGAACATGTAAAACTTAATCAACTTGCAAACAATCCATTAAAAGAGGTGATTTCTACAGAAGAGAATGGGATAACATGTTAGTTCATTTGAAAATACATGCAAATCAAAAAATATCTTAATGTAAAACGACAGTAAAATATAGGAAGCAAACCAACTTGAAAAATCTTACCCTACTATGTGATAACATACCTTCAAAGGCCCATTCAACGAAAATACATGCAAAATAACTAAGCTACAGTTACCTCATATATTTAAACATGAACATCAAGCATCCACACAAATAATGTCATCCACCATATGACCTCCAAAGTCTTCTTTATTCCAAAATGATATCAAAATTACAAGTACAATGCCAAGCTATACCCAAACTCCCATTAGCTAAATGAGGAGGGGTCACCATGCTTATATACAAAGAGAGGGCGTTAATCCCAAGGGAGAGGGCTAGTTCACTAAGAGAGGAAGAGGCCAAGTGTGATGGGGAAAGGTGCCACATCTCAAGCAAGTGGAGATAACTCGACACAAGTCAAGTTAAAAAGGAAGGAGAGGTCGCCCCATAGCAAGAGGGAGGTGGAAGCCTCCTTGGGAAGTGCACCCCTCTTCTAGAATGCACCACATGCTTGAGAAGGTGAGCACCCTCTTCTTGGGATCTCCTCCCACATGACTTAACTTTTCCCCAACTCAATCTCCAACTCAACTTAAGCGCCACTATTTCCCAATGAACAAATAGATAGGGTAAGTTAGCTCAAAACATGTCCCCGACACGTTTCATAAAAAATAGGAATGTTAATTTATTTGTCTTTTATTCACCTTTTTCGAGAAAAATTGACTTTTTATTCAGAAAAGATCAATAATTTATCTCGAAAAGGGGTATTCTGGGTTAGAAAACAATACCCCCCAAGGCATATAATGCCTCCTAGTACCACTTATTTAATATTACATAATTTACAAGGTAAAAATCTCGTTTTATGAGAAGTTTTACGACTTATTAAAATAATTAAAAAATCCTAGAGGGACCTAATGCATGTTCATAAGACTCTAGATGAATAACTAGCATGATAATATACATTATACACTAGACTTAGACATAACACACGAAGGCCTAACCATTAGTACACACTCCAGCTTTGGAGGAAGTGCGTGAAAAAACTTAGAAATTATTACTCGCTAAAAAGCAACATACAATTAACAAGTGAAAAAAACACTCTAGAGTATGCACTAATGATCAAGTCTTAGGGAGTTGAGTCTTTTACATATTAGAGGCCTCATGCTAGCTCATTTTATTACAATTCCCCTAGGGGGGTATGGAACATGCATAAATAAGAAGAAGAAGAAGAAAAATTGAAGGGGCCATAATGCCTAGCTAGATGTCCGAACTCTGATTTTGAACAAGTGCCTTGTTCGATCTTTGTGGATCATCGTCAATCCTACCTAGTGCAACTAGGGAGATAACACTTTCCAACCAATTGATTTTACCATAGCTGAAAGAAGTTAAAGGGAAACCCAAATATTTGGTAGGGAATTCTCCTATTGAGAAACCTAACACGATTAAGATCTTGTTTTGAGTTATGATATGATGCTTGAGAAAGAAGACAATGGATTTTTCCAGGTTCAACTTCTAGCCTGAGGTCAATTCAAAGTCCTTCAAAATTTATTTGAACATTTTGACCTCCCTCATAGATGCCTCTCCCATAAGCATGGTATCATTGAAAAATTGGGATTAGGTAATGGCAGAACACTAGAAGTTACTCTAACACTTTGGAGGGTTCTTGACTCCTGGGCTTTGGTCAAAGACTTACCTAGGGCTTCAATGATGTGAAATAACAAAAAAGGGGAAAGAGGGAATCCTTACCTAAACCTTCTAGTACCCTTGAAGAAAGAGGAGGGACCACCATTAATGAGAACAACAAAGGAGGTAGAAGAGACACAACTCATGACCCATTCTATCAAATGTTTGGAAAATCCAAAACCGGTCATCAGATCTTTGAGGGAACCACAATTCACTTGTCATAAGATTTTGAAAGGTCCAGTTTGAGGAGCATACCATCTTTCTTCTTGGATTCAAGGAGTGGATCATTTCATGTACAGTTACTAGACAATTTGAAATATGTCTATTCATCACTAGTATATCTTGTTTTTTTGAAATGATATTGAGAAGGAGGGGTTTCAATCTATGGGCCAAAATATTTATAATGATTTTGTAAATAATGTTGCGAAAGGAGATAGGTCTAAATTTGTCAAAGGATCTAGTGTTAGAATTTTTAGGGATGAAAGAGCTCTAGGAAAGTGGAATTGAGGGATTTTAGCATAGTACAAGTAGTGCTTGATTCCTCCATATCCTGTAGAAGAACATTTTGACAATATCCCAAACATTATGAAAGAAATCAACATTACATCCATGAGGGCCTGGGGCCTTACCTTTTTCCATTGAGAAAACTTCATGAAGTTCTTGTTCATAGATGGGTCTGTATAGATTGTCATTATCCTCCTAAGTGAGTTTGTTTGGGATTGAGGTTAGGATCCTATGCCTACCTTGGAGTGATCTTCTGGCTCAGAAATGAGGGATTCAAAGTACTTCACAACTTGTGAGCTTATGTTGTCATGCCCTTCTATGGTAATCCCTACTTGGTTTGTGATTTTTGAGATATAATTGTAGGATCTTTTTCTTGGGCATGCTTTGCGAAACAATTTAGTGTTCATGTCTCCTTCTCTTAACCAATGTATTCTTTATTTTTGGTGCCAAAATATTTCTTCATTCTTATAATTTACCTCTAGCCTAGTATTGATCTCCATTCTCTTTTATGAATATTTGATATGACCCCATGTTCTCCATTGGCTAGCTGAATGGATTCCATCTTTTGTTTTCCAATACTTCCTTTTCTTTGAAGATGTTGGCCAGATCTCTCTGTTTCAAGTTTCGAACTTTACCTTGAGATTTTAAAGTTTCTTGTAGAGAATGAAGAGTTTCTAGCCTTTAACTTGAAATCTTTCCCATCATTCTTGCACCTTGGAGAGAAACTATGCATGAGAAGTCCACATAAGGTCGAACTTGAAAGGGATATTAGGGAGCTTTTCACCCTTGGAAATGTCTAGGGTTATTGGTCAATGATCTAAATGAGCTCCTCTTAAAATGTTGGACTCTATAATGAAAACCTGGTCTATCGAATCTTCACTTATGAAGAATTTTTCCAAACTTTCCATCGTGCAACCTATTCCATGCCTCTTATTGTTCCATGGTAATCTACCATTGCCAGGTTTCATATCAATTAGTTTATTGTCTTGGATAAAGTCAAGGAGAATAACATTCCAGTGACCTCTGTATCCTCCTTGCTTTTCTTGAGGGCCAATACTGAGGTTGAAATCCCATCTAATGATCCAAGGAAAGTTTGAAAGGGCTTCTCTTTGCCAATATATAAGATTCCAACATGTTGATTTAAGAACTACTACAATGGGGCCATGCTTTACCTTGATTTAAAATCCCAGATTTTTGCCTTTACTTTTAGGGTAATTCTGAACCTATTGTGGATAACATCTGTGATCTCTAAAGATGCTATGTTAAACCATATAGAAATTCCTCCACTTCTCCCTTAAGGATCAATATAGAAACCTTGAGCTTGGTTCTCGATTTCATTTCTTATAGATTGCATTTTTTCAATACGAGATTTGGCTTCCTATATGAAAATAATATTTGGTTTCTCCAATTTGAGTTCCTTTGAAAATCCCTATGTTTGGCATTATTGCCCATTTACCTTATGTTCAAAGAAAAGAACTCTATCTTCGAACCATGAAGAAATATCCTTTTAATGGGAGATATCAAGTGAAGGGGATCCCTTGGATCCCCACTTATCTCATTAAGATTTGGGCTTTAACCAAATAATGATTCATTGATTTTTGAGTTTCATTTCAAAAACCTTCATTAGTCTCTTCCTCTCTTTTATCTCTATTCTTTGGTCTTCCTTTCCTTCCTTGTCGAACATCAACCTTGACGCTAGATATTGTGCTCCAAAGGCTAGGATGGTCCTGTTACCGTCCTTATACACACCTACAAACGTGAAGAGTCTCCAACCCACTTGGTGTGTCCTTGGAGACACAAGCCTAAGTCCGGACCCACTGTCACGTCGATCCAGACTTCTTTCGTCTAGGCTCACTCCTAGGGAAGCCAAGGCGGGTAGACCCTATTTAACTATGTTAAGTTTTGATTAATGATCTAGGAGTTAATTTGGTTTTTTATTAGGGAGACCCAACCCAATGACAAGAAAACAATGCAAATGCAATTTTTAAATGACAGGAAAAACCTTTTCATTACAATACAATGAATAGACCAATGCCTAAAATATACCCAAAGTTTACTTACACAATTACAAAATATATCTACAATATGAAATACAACATGAAACACATATACAATGATTTTAGCAATGAAATGACTTCTAGCTTTAAACAACTTCAAAATGAAAGAATACTTTCAACCAAATAAACAATGATGCATCAATACATGTAAATATTCATAATGAAAGAGATAGGTTGAAATTGAAAATGCATGGAAAGTAAATTGCTTTGAAAGTAAAATTGCACAACTTGAAAAGTAAGACTGCTTTGAAAGTAAAATTGCACAACTTGAAAAGTAAGATTGCTCTGAAATTGAATAGTTAAATTTGAAGTGCAATGTTGTGAATGTAGTTGGTTGATTTTAATAAATTTTAAGTCTCTCTTGAGTTAGGGGGGATTAAAGTGTGAGAGATACAAGCCTAGACTATGTGACTACCCCAAATCCCTATCCCTTCAACCAAAAGGAAATGTTGAGCGCTCAAGAAGAAGGACAAACAAGGTCCTTCCCTAGCTCCACAGGTCAGATCTAGAATGCTTGGGCGCTCAAGCAAGGAGGACATGTAGTGTCGTGAAGTTGTCCCCGACTTCAACCCCTTATAGCCTCCCAAGTCACCCTATTTTGGTGGTTGAAACAATGAGTGGATTGAGTGCCTAATTAGACTAGCCACATAGTCCTTTTTCCCTTTCTTAGTTACCCAAGATCCACCGAATTGGCAAGGGGAGGGAATACAAGGCATAAGGCGGGGCACAAATTCAATTACTTTGCAAAAATGAAATTACTCTAGCCTCGCGATATTGTAAGGTTGGCAGAGCCAAACACAATGCAAGGTGTGGGAGAAAAATAATAAATAAAATAACTTGAAATGAAATATAACAATGCCTAGCCACACAACTTTGTCTTAAGGACAAAGGTGGGCATAAAAAATAATTACTTGACAACCTCACGACAATGGCACAAGGTGGAGGACAAGCCTACCGATTTGTCCCAAGGTGGGTGAAATAAAAAATACTTGAAAGGAAAATAGCTAAACTAGCCACAAAACTTTCTCTTGATGGGAGAAGTGGGACAAAAAATTAAATGTAAAAACATAAAATAAATTTAAACCTATCCTTCACGATATTGCATGGATGTCATAACCAATCTCTTTGCAAGGTCTGGGCAATATTTTCTAACAAAATTAAAATATCAGATTTTTAAAATCAGAAGTGAGAATGCAAGCCCAAGAGACTCTCTTGAGCTGCTTACAATGCTTTAGAAACTTAGAGATGGAAAGGGGTTTGGTACCCAAACTCTAAGAGATTTTATTGAGTGTTTTGAGGCCCAAAATGGGCAGCACCTCCCCTTGACCTGGCAAGAATCTGCACAAAACAACAAGCAAAGCTTGCTGGAAAATGCTGCAAAACACTAAAAAACTTATTAATTTCTGTTAGTGTATAAAACATAAATTTTTAGAGTAAAAATATGAACAAAATATTGGAGGCTTTGGATGGTTGAACAAGTGAATTTCCAGATCTGAAATTCACTTCTCCAAACCTATGGTGACCTGCAAATAAGCGAATACTTGTTACAAAACAAACAATGAGGTGAGTGCATCTAAAAGAATTTGCAAAATACTTTCCAAATTCTATAAAAATAACCCACAAAACTAATAGTAATACTACTATCAATTCTTCCAAGCAAAATACTTTGTTTGGATCTCCAATTCAAGACAATGTAAGCAAGAAATACACAAAAGTAAAGCAACAATATCACCTCACAAAAGAACCATGAACAACATCAAGAAGACTCCCAATGCACACAAGATATCCTCCAAAGCTTCCTTTATTATTCAGAAAATGATGCTGCAAATACTTGCAACACGATTTACAATGAGAGAATGGGAGAGAGAGTGAAGAGAATGGGAGAAAATTGGGTAGCATAAACTTGCTCTGAGAGTAGAGGGAGAAATGAGGAGGGGTGGGCATTCTTTTATACTTGGGAGAGATGAAAGACCCCTCTTGGATGAGCTCCAAGTGTCATTCATCCAAGGGAAGGAGACAAAGTCAAGTAGGGTGCACTTTTAAGGTTTTGGTAGTGATTAGGGTTTGAAGGGTGAGAGGGGAAGGGGGAAAACACTTTTTCCTTTTGTTTTCGTCCTAATACACACTTGCAAACGTGGAAAAAGTCTCAATCCACTTAGTGTGTCCTTGGAGGCACAATGCCTAAATCCAAACGCACTGTCACCTTGATTTGGATTTATTTCGTCTAGGCTCACTCCTAGGGAAGCCAAGGGAGGTAGACCCTAGTTACTATGTGAATTATTAAATAAATTCTAGGAGTTAATTTTAGTTTTTTAAAGGCAGGGGGAAGCTATCCTATATGAGAGGCAGCAATGCAATGCAAACCTTAAATGAAATGCAACCCTTTCCCTAAGTCAACTATGACTAGTGCCTAAGGTTGGGCAATGGGGTCAATTAAATTAAAACACAAAGATCTAAGTACAAATGAAAGAATAACTTTACAAATTAAATGAGATACAATTACAACAATAAAGAATAGCTAGATGAGTTAACAATATACAAGGATACAACTACTTACAAATGTACAAAAGAAAGGAGAGATGCACTTGTTAGATCTATTACACCAATGAACTAACCATTCAACTGATTTTGCAGATATGAAGAAGGATAGATCAAAGATGCATTACCACAAAAAACACAACTTACAACCCAAGCTTGAAGGCCCCAAAGGAGAGGTGCACAACTTCAAAGATGATTCAACTTGAAAACAAAGCCACCAAGGGCACTAGTGCGCAACTTCAAAGATGAATTATTCAATCACAACAATGCTCAATTAAAATGTAAATGCTTAAAAGATAACACTTGAAGTAAATGTTGTAGGAAATAAAAGAGCATACACAACTTAGATTAGATTATGAAATTAAAACTTAGGTTGTGTGGGTAAATTTTAGAGTTGAATTAATGTGAGGTGAAGCTGCAAACTAGACTATGTGACTTCCCCTATACTCCTACCGCTTTGGCCAAAATGATTGTTGGGTGCTCAATAAGCAAGGCAAACAAGGCCTTACCCTAGCTCCACATGTCAACCCGAAAAACTTGGGCGCTCAACAAGGGGGACACCTAGTGTTGTGAGATCATCCCTGATCTTGCACCCCAAGTAGCCTCCAAAAGCCCCCTTTTTGGTGGCAAAAGTTGTATCAGTAAAGGGTGATCTAATTACTAGATTTATTGATCCTCCTAGAGATACAAGTAGATTGATTTAACAATCAAGATTAATTGTGTTGAAAGCTTAAATAGATGAAATAACAAGTGCTTAAAGAAAATGTACAAGAAATGAAAGTGCTTCCAAGAGCTTATAGAAGAATAAAAAAAAGGGAAATGCTTCTAACTATTATGAAATATAAACCATGAACTAAGAAAGAAATTAAATGAAACTAGAAGCATAAAACCATTAACCACTTAACATGCTAAACTAGCCTTACGATACTGCATGGGTGGCTAAGCCAATCCTCTTTGCAGGGTGTAGGCAAAAGAATGAATAAATCCAATAACTTGACTTGAAAAGAAAGCAATTAAGCCTAGCCACACGACCTTGTCTTAAGGACAAGTGGGGCAACAAGATAAAAACTTAAAACATAAAATTACTTCTAAATCCTAGCCTTACGATTTAGCATGGGTGGAAAAGCCAAGCCTCTTTGCTAGGTGTAGGCAAACATAAATAAAAAATGAAGAAATTTTGGTAAACTTGAGAAATGCAAGCCCAAGAGACTCTCTTTGGGCTTGCTTACTGTTTCCGTCCTAATACACACTTGCAAACATGAGCAAAGTCCAACTCACTTAGTGTGTCTGTGGAGGCACAATGCCTAGGTTCATAGTCCACACTGTCACCTTGACTGGAACCTCTTCCTTCTAGGCTTACTCCTAGGGAAGCCAAGGGGGGTAGACCCTAGTTACTAGATATGATTTAACGTTTATGTTCTAGGAGTTGGTTTTAATTTGTTAAAGGTTTAGGGGAAACTAACCTATGATGCAAAGGCAGCAAATGCAAGATGCACAATCACTTATGTTAAGCAAACCCTTCCCTAAGTCAACTAAGACTAGTGCCTAAAGGTTGGGCAAGGGGTCAACTAAGTTAAAGGGAGTTTATTTACAAAGGATTACAAGTATTACAAAGTTACAACTATTCCACAACAATGCTACAAGTACTTACAATAATGAATATAAGACAATACAACAATTATGAACA
>ML804477.1:363087-380830 GCA_009831015.1 Picea engelmannii
GATAAATGCTGTGTCTATTGTGGATGTGTATTTCTCAGTGATCTTGTTCATATTATGCTCTTATCTTATGAAATGCAAAGAACTATAATATCAGCATAAAACATTAACAGCACCTATGGTCGAGGACCCATGGATCTTTGCAGGTGAAGCATAGCTTCTTCCTCATAAGATCACGCCTCGTAGCATCATCCAACTTCTCCTTACCCTTCCATTCTCTCTGGAATGGTTTCCTATCCTGGTCCTCCTGTGGCACAATGGATTTGAAAAAAGTTTTGGTTTTTGGCACTGAGTCTGCTAGATCTCTAGTGCGTAGGATGGCATCATGTAGTGTGTGAGGTCTTTAGGCCTTCACCCATCCTCTCAAGGGTTTTGTGAGACCCTTTGTGAAAATCATGATCAATCTGGGCTCTGAAATATCTGTCACTGCCACAACTACCCTCTGAAACTCTGTGATGAATGCCTCTGTGGTGCCAGTCTGCCACAACTAAGCTAAGTCCCTGAAATGGATCTCTGGATCCCTCCTGTCAAACCTGTCCATGATCCTCTCTGTGAACTCCCTATAAGAAGTGATGTGACTGTGACCCAACATCACCAGTCGATGATGCCACCACTCATGTGCCTCACCCTCCAAATGCAGGGTAGCGAAACTGATGGCCTCAGTCTCTGTCATTTGGTTGAGCTTGTAGTATGTGTCTAGTTTTTGTACCCAAACTCTGGCAGTGCATTTGGATGATCCGTCGAAAGAAGGTATAGTGAGTTTACCAACTTTCTGGATGAAGTCTTTGTTATGCCCCTGCTGCTACTGTCCTCCCCTATGAGTATCTCTGGGACGGTTTCTGAGCCTGAGTCCACAATACTCGACTAGGGTCATGTCCTGACGGAAATTTGGTCTCAATGTTGCATACTCTCTCCTATACTCAACAATATCCTCTGCCTGTGTGGGCTGCCTCTGTGTTATCGGTTGTTGTGTTGCTGTTGTGGGTGCTCTTTGGAAGCTGGGGTATAATGGCCTGGGAATCCTACTCTAAGAAGTATATGTGCGAGTAGGTGAATGGGGTCTATTGCCTACCCCTGAGTTCCTCTTCGCTGCATGTGGGGCCTGTTTGCTCGGCGTGCTCCCTATGGCCAAGCTATTGGCCATCTGTGCCAACAACTGATTCATATCCTGCTAACTGACCACTAAGTTGCTGAGTACCTACATGAGGGCTGCCTCTGGGTCCATGGGGACCTTGCCACTGCCCTCTGGTCTCTCATATCTGTCTCCCATCATCCTCTCTGCCTCACGCTCTGCCTCATGCTCTTCCCTTCTCTCTGCTTCCCTATGCGCCTCTTCCTCTTCCTCTGAGATGGGAGAAAAGGGGGTATAATGGGGGGATAATATGGCCTAGGTCTCCTCCTTTCCCTGTGTTTGTTGTAAGTGACATATTCGTCATCTATGTGCTCACGACCCTCTGGGTCTGGGTTCTTTGTTGAACTCATCAAAACTTTAGTCACGGGTTGGTAGGACTAAAGCTCTGATACCACTGTAATATCCCTAATTTTGCAGATCGAAATATATTCCTCAACTGCCTATTATTTGTTGTCGGAACCGATACACTTTGGGTTTCTGGATGCGTTTAGTAATTCAGTTTTAACGTGCATGGTGATTTTGCATGTGGAACAATTGTTTAACAATATATAATCAAGCATGCAATAGATAAAGAAAACAGAACAACTGCAATCTATGTATTATGAAATAAGATTGAATACAATGCCGCATGCAGTGAAATATATTGAATCTCTCGGTTAGATCAGAGCTAGATAGATATTAGCTAGAACACAATAATTAAACTAAAACAATAATACACAGAACCAGAAGAATGATTCTGAATCAATGGATGAGCGATATGAACTGCTGCATGCCACGACAACTCACACGACAACTGCTGCAAGTCTGGAATGTTCGCCCTGGTGGCTAAACTCCTCGGATTTGACTGGAATCTGTCCCAAATAGTGCGCCCTGGCCTCCAACACTCTCTCAGTGTCTGTCGGACTGAAGATCGACCCTATGCTAATATGTATGAACCACGAATGGGTTCGCCTGGGGGGTTGCGCCCCTCCTTTGGTCAACTGTTGTGCCCTATTGATTCCACCGTCAGAATCTGGCTGTATGTGTCTCAAACTGAGCACCCTGGTATCCTCTATAAGGGTTTCCCTGGATCTGATCTGGTGATCTCTCGGGAACCCTAAATGTATCCTCCCCAATTGTTGCGCCCTCACTAGCTGACTGATGCGTCCAAGAGGACCCTTGGCTGGAATATGACGATTAATAGCTCAAAAGATGCGCCCTTCCTTCCTCTCAACTCAGTCGGAAGGGAATCTATGAATTCTCTCGGGGCGGGACGAACTAACCCTCAGAGTCTCCCAACACTTGCGCCCTTCTCCTGATGAAGTGTGCACTAGTTGTTTGAACTTTGAACCTATAAACTGCTGCTGCAAAACAATGAAAGATCTAGATGATCTTCTTGGTGACTAGGTTGTGTCTCTCAACATCGAAATCAACTCACTGGTGTCTTCCTCTTGGAATCCACAATCTCCATTGATTCACATGAACCTGTGTAATCTCCTCAGAGCTCAACTGTCAAATCATAAGATGCATAATGAGGAATTAGGTCGCTTTTCTCTTCATATACTCCTCCAAAACCCTAATTCGTTGTTGACCTTTATTTTTAGCTCCATCAGTTATGCACCCCTCTATTTTTGGCTTAAATCACTTAAAGGGCGTTTTTACCCACTTTTCACTTAATGTCACTTTCGAAATATAACATTCCCTAGTGAAATGACATCAAATGACCATGTTTCCCATGTTTCTCCCTGGCTATAGTCTAACGGGGATGTTTAAAATACTAAGCCCTCCTCTCTGGAGCTCCTACTCGGAAAGGGACATTACAGTTTTGGGCCATTTATGACATTTAATGTGGTTTGGGGATGAATTCATAAACATTACGTCTTTAACATTTTATGGTCATTTTCTTAATTCTGGAACATTTATATGTTGTTGTCCCAAACATTTAATAACAGCGACAAGCTAATTTAATTCTCAGCATTAAGATAATTTCATGTTTATGGTGTTGAGCATTTTCTTTACTATTGTCCAATTGTTCTAGATGATGAGTTAACTTGATATTTCAAGCATAAACATTGTGGCAAATATTTCATTAGGTTCATTCACTTAGCACTCATATTGATTCACAAAGTTTCATTTCTTATGTTTATGAGTTTAATTCAAGCACATTTCATGGTGAATGATAATTCTTCTATTGGAATATCACACTTTCATTTGAGTTTCAGCTTTTGCACTAAGTAAACAATCCAAACTTCTCTCAAAACCCTTCACCAAATTCGCCAAAGCACTTGGAGACCTCCCTTTTGGGCTTGAAACCCCACAATTAGCTCCTACTCCTACTCTAATGTGTCCAAGTTTGGGCATATTGGACTAGTAGTGTGAGCTCTTTGTGAGTTTGTTTCAAGAACATCTTGGAATTGCACCCTTCCTTAGAGTTAGAGTCAACTTAAGTTAATCCCTCACCCTTGACACAACGATTTTAAGACTTAAGTTGATTTAGGGATTCCCCCCTTGGTCTAGGTTTATCTTAGCTTGAAGAGTGGAACAAGTAACTAAGTGACAGTAAGTTGCTTGTTTGATAGTACTCTTGGGCTCTCCCCGAAAAGCTTAGGACTTTTCTTTCTAGGGAGAGATCGAGAGATACCAACACCCTTCCTTTTTCTTTTATGTTATCAATGGAGTATTGTTTATGATTGCATGTCTTTGTACTCCAGGATGGATGCACATACATATTATTCTTGATAACCATGATATTCATGAGTATTGAAGCTTATCTGCACTAGTGATGTCCTTATTTATATTTCTGCAGTTTGGGACAGCAAGGACATGACTGTTGTGGCTTATATGTTTGTGTCTCAATGACTAATATTATTCTTCATTAGGATAGCCTCCCATGAGCCTTCATTTGACCCCATTTTCCCAATTGATAAGACAACTCTCTGGTCCATTCATCCATTTCGTTTCTTAAATTTGATCAACTAGTTTTGATAGAGCCATCACTGTATGTTCTCCTTGGACTTCATTGCATAAGCTCTAGTAATCCTAGTTTGGGGAGGCTCCCTTGAACTGGAGGAAAGCCAACTTAATGTTTGAAGAGGGCTCGTGAAGTGACGTTGGCAATCCCTCTTAGTTCCTCCGGTATCACTTGAGCTTTAGGATTTTATCTCAAGAAGTGAGAATTTGAGAGGAAACAATGATGCCAGCTTCAAATTATATTGTGGTAGCATTACAAGGGGATCTTGCTTAAAGTGTATTTTGATCGGTTCTAGTTCTCTACCTCTTTTCACTTTCTTTTATCTGGTAAAATTAATTCAATTATAAATATTAGTAGGCCATACAAGATTGTTGGATTTTTAGTAATTCTCAACCCATAGAGATTTAATCTTGTACATATTCTTATCTTTCAAGTTGGTTGCATGTTCTTAAAGCGATGGAGGATGTTTGCCTTCTTGAATTATGACTAGTCCATCACCATTGTCTCATGTTTTGTACATTGCTAATTTGTTATTTCCCACAAATAATTTAGTAATTGCTCTCAAACGTGATTGTAAACAATTGCCTGCTGATGGCATTGCTAAGTTATAAATGCTAAGCTTTTAAATTCAGATCAACTTAATAATTAGAATGCTCAAGGACAAAAACTTCTCAAAGAAAAACTATTACATTAATTGCACAAAGTGCACTTCCCATAGCAATAAGCATTGTCCTGAACTTTCTAAAAATGCGTGTCATGGAATGAATTTGTTTATTGGTGTGTAATGTTGTGTTGACACTGGACAGATGTTCCACAGTGGTCATTACATGGGTGACAATGCTTGCAAATTCCGCAATGGGGAGGCATGGCAGAAGGTTCTCGGTCCATTTTATGTGCACTTGAACCGTGCAGAAGAGTTAATAGATCCATTCCTACTATGGGCAGACGCAAAGAAGCAGGTGAAACTATACCTAATTTTAGGAAATCAAAGTATATAGAAATTTTAGTTGTATCATAATTAATTAATTAGCAAGGCGACATACTTTAGCAAAAATTCTGAAGGATGAAATTTCTGAGTCTAAGGATAATCAGGTCATTCAGTTACATACAGACTACAAAATATTTCCTCTTATTTATTTATGATTTTATACACCCATTCCCAGAGACTTGTTCAGGAACAAAGTTGGCCATACACTTTTCCTGCTTCTGAATATTTTCTAAAGACAGAAGATCGGTGCTCCATCTTTGGAAGATTGCTAGTCTATGACAGGTAAATGAATTATTTAATGTTTTTAGTTATGATTTGGTTTCACTATGGATTGAAAGGAAAGTGGTGTAAGAGTAAAAGTTAAGAGGCTGATTTCATGCAACTAGACTCCGATGGACATCTAAGATAATCTATTTTATACTATTACTTGTTGGTGGTACATGCTACCACATTTGTCCGCAGAATTTCTTTTCCCTTTCCCTTCATCCTTGATCTTTTTGTGTTGAAAACATGTAACTTTACCCTGAACTTTTTTTTATAGCTATGCTTGAAACAAGGATCACAATTGTAGTCTTGTAGGAATGTGGAAGCTTCAGGGCAAAATATTTCAATTTTTTATTGTGCCATTATTTTGATTATTTTCATTCGACACATGGTAGCTACCATAGCTCTTTAAAATGGGACTGCCACTAAGAATATGATATATAAAATCTGTGGGTCCTGTTTTTTCATGGAGGGGTGTCTGTTTCCAAACAGTATTCATGATCTCAAATCATATGTTTATATTTTTGCATAGACAACAGAAGCCCTAGAGCAGACGTGTCTGTACATTGCAACAAGAAACCCGGGCCTCTATAACCTTATCAAGTTGAGGCTTACTATGGCTCCATTGTCTTTTATGTTTTTTAATTTGTTCCACATTTCCTTTCCTTATGCTTGTGTACCATCATTTACTGTTTCTACTTTACTTTGAGTGCTGTCCGAGTATTTCGAAAGGATAGTGCTCCTATTGCAATTACCACCTGTTGCAATTACAAGGGATTTAAGTAGTATGTCAGCTCTTCAAAAAACAGCAACTGCAAATGTTTAACATCCAGCGGATGTATGGGCAAACATATTAAGACATAGATGTTTACAAGCAAAAATTGGTTCATAAGGTTTTAATGGGTGCTTTCTTTGTACACCAAAGGACATGACAAAAACAGAAAAATAATAGTTAGAAAAAGAAAATATTGTTTCCATTGTAATTGTCTATTTCTACACTTCAATGTTATCCCTAAGTTACTGGAAACGCCCCTGTATCCCAAAACGCCATTTGGCCAGTCTAATATGGAAACCTGTATGAAATGTATCAGGAACTCCTTGGATATATTTCTGAATTTGGAAATTGATTTTCCATTTCCGGAAACGTGAAAACTGTATTTCACAACCCATGGGAAATGTTTCCCGCATTTCCAGATACATATTTAGCGCACAGTCCGGTGTTTCTGACCTGAAACATAAAATATGTAAAATAACAAGAAGCGCTAGAATCTAACCTCCTAATCTATAAATACAACCTATTGGGGTTCCCTTAAGCATGCCAATGCTCATCTTTGAAATAATTTCAGTGCTCTTTGTACTGCGGAGAAAAGTTGGGCATTTTCTTGAGGGTGGAACTTTGAAGGACTTGGTGCACATTTGTAATGAACTTTGAAAGTATGAACATAGAAATTTCAAATGCGATAGTAATGTGTAGGCCTACGCTCTTTGGAGTGGGGGAGCAAGAGCAGGAAGCGCAATTTTCAAAAATCTTATGATAATCGAGAGTTCTTGGAGCATTTTTTAATAATACATATTTTAATATATTTTGATGCATATATATCCAAAAAAAACATGCAGAATGCCAAATTGGTTGTAGAAAACATGAAAACATAGATTTAATGGCTGGATTAATGATGATCATTAAAGCATCAACAATTTAGTACACATCTAACATCAATCATCTAGAAGTTATAGCATTGTCATCAAATGATCAATCATCAACCTTCAAGTTTCAACATATAACATTTGTCATCAATAAATTGTAATAGATAACATCAACCATAAAATGAAACAAAGCATCATATTCATTAACAAAGAGTTGTAAGATGCAGTCAACAGTTCAAAGGTAGGTTTAAAGTTCAAACTTAAACTATCGTATAATGTTCACAAAATAGGCCATAATAAAAATAAAGTATTAAGTTCTAGAAACTAAATTCTAAACAAGAAAAATACAAATAAATTTAATATCTACTAAGCTTTCCTCTTGCCACAAGAAACTTCTAGTTTCTTTTCCTGTTATCTATGGACAAGAGGAGTAGGAGTAGGTGGAAGTGGTCATGTAACACAACTAGCAGCTACATAACCTGCACACAACATTGGAGGTTGTGAAGATAAAGGCAAAGCTCCTGCATCTGAAAACCTACTAGTGGATGGGGGTGGCATCTCTGCTACATGAATATGATCACCATCATGATCACTCGGATGTTTAACCTCTAGGTGCTCTAAAAATATGTCTTCATCCTCCAAATTAGCATCCTTTGAATTGTTGTCCCAAATCACATATGTTCTATCATTCTTTGCCACCTCACAATAATGCAGCAACTTCAAATTGTAGTTCCAAGCTTACCAAGAATAGCATATATAAGTTAGCCATTTGTTTCGATTATCTTACATTCTGCAAGTAAAAGTCTAAGTGTTTTGAACTTCGATAGAAAATATTCAATGCAAGAGAAATCACTAGGATTTAAGGCAATCAATTGGTTTTCAAGCTGGTAGGCTTGAATCTCATTGTATTTACCAAACATGGTATCCAGCATTTTCCATGCTACATCTAGGGTCTCAACTACTTGAAGGTGAAACTAAGCATTGGACATTGACACTCCGATTAATCCATGTGCTTTGCCATTTTTATTATCTGATTTGGTCTTTTGTAATTCATTAAGAGGGGAAATTTTTGTTCCTAATGTAACCTGGTAAAGTCCCCTACTTTGTAGTAAATCCTCCATACGTGATTTTCATGAGAAGTAGTTTGAAATGATAAACAAGAGATCACTTGGAGAAAAGTTATTACAATATGCAGGTAAGATGACTTCAAAAGCATAAACTGGCTATTTAAAATAGAAAGCTCTTGAAAAATGAGCAGTTAAAATAAAACAACACTGAAAAAGGACTCTGGATGCCAAAGTTATGCCCTTTTGAAGAAAAGAATAAAAAGTAACCAAGGTGACACATGGAAGGTGGAGGTAGATCAATGTGGTGATAAGTGCAAAATCAGGTTGTTGACAAAAAAAAATTCCCTTCCTTTTCTAGCTTTACCTATAAGCTCACTGTTACAAATAAGTTATTTTTATAATGTAAGTGACCCTCTTTTATAAAATAAGTGAGAATCACGTTTACAATGAAGTTATTTTAAGACTTAAAGTGGAGGAGAGTCAAATTTATTGGCACTTTCAACAACCATTAGAAGTGGAGGAGCCTCAAATTTATAGAGTTTTGGCTCAACTACTCCACAAGTAAAATAATAATAATCCATAACTAACCCTAGGTCTACTCTAGGAAATGATAAACTACTAATATCCCTCAACTAATTTGAGAGGACAAGACAACAAAATGATATAATATGGTGGCCTAATGCCACATGTACAATCTTCAATCCATAGATGGCCCAATAAGGTGGACGCCATCCTCGAATCATGTAGTGAATGAAGTCAAAACAATGAATAATAACCTCCCAAGGAGGATCGATCCACTATGAGGCAACAATATGCTAATAATAGTCCAAATGCCTAGGTTCTAGCCTCCAAGATTGTCACACATGTGGCCTAAGAATATGAGAAAGAGGGACGTCCCCTCAAAAGCCTCCAACATATCATCAAATTGGGCCAAGCAAGTGAGAAGGATGGCACATGTGGGCTCCCAAGTAGTCATCTCGGTCCAAGATCAAAATAAGTGCGAATCGTCCTCTCTATGATAGCATGTGTGGGCTCAAGAGTATGACCCACCACCCAAAGGCAACAACCTCCATGAACCGAGTCAAATAAAGTGGATCTTCACAACTCTCAAGACACTGGTCACAATGCTCTAGGTAGTTTCGGGGCTATTCTTCTTGTCTATGACCTCTCATGCCACACAACATCTCAAATCTTGGAGCCATCAACCCATTTGCACATTTGAAGGTATGCGTCACACAATTTGATGGGATGTCCACCTTGAAGGATGCATTAAGACTTCTTTTTTGGGCATGTGTGGACCTACTTGGCTCTCTCTTGACTTGAGGAAGTGGTTGACATGATTTGAGGAGGATGATTACACCTTGGGAACCTCACACATGACCTTTTGAAGCTTGTTTTGAGGAGTCATGCACTCTTGAGGGTTTTCACTCATACCTTGTTGAGACTTTTCACCTTGGAGACCCACACGTCCACCTTGGAGGAGACCTAGGAGGATTTCATCGCCTAATTTGAGGATTTACCCACTTGGAGGTCTTTGGAGGCTAGACGTTGCACCCTTGACTCTTATTCTTCCCTTTTGATGGAGACGTCCCACTCTCCTAGGTCCATCTCACTTGGAGGATTGTACATGTGGCTTGACCACCTCATTATTTTATGTATTGTTGATTAGTTAGTTGGAGGAAAAAATTCTTTATCCCTCCCTAGGCTAGATCTAAGGATCTCAGATGAGATATTGTTATTCTATTGTAAATAAGGTTGAGCTAGATTCTAGAGTCTATATAAAGAGCAACCCTGCCTCATTTGTACTCATGGTTGGATTTTTGGAGCTTCCACTCCTTGGAGCTTAATTGACATATCTTGCTTGGAGCATATGGTTGTGTAAAGGTTTCTTTCTTTGTGAATCTGGGTGTCAATTTTTTAAGCTTCTCTTTCTTGGCTCTTATTTGGTGCATAAATATTGATGGTGAAATGCTCAAGTCTTCTACAAGCTAACTCGATCGATCCATTGAAGGTATTTTTCTACCATTGGAGGGAAGACGTTTTGGGGTAACTCCTCTCCTTATTCCTTTGTTGCTTTGATAATTATTTTGTGCAATGCTTTCTCTGTCCTTCTTGGAACCCTAACAAGAAGTGATGAGTACGTTTATCAAGCTATAGTTGATCCGATTGGTGAAGGTTGCTTGCTTGAGGACCCCTTCTTGTAGGGCCTTAATCTCCATTGCTAATTTTGATTAAACAAGAGATTATTATTTCTTTTTGGTTCTAATCTCTTATTCCTAATCCTTGAATGAAATAGATCAATTCTTAAGAGGGGTTTTCTTTTTGACCCCATAAACCCATTTGATTCACCTTGACTCCATTGCCTTTGTTGGATTTGGCACTGATTTCTACTTCCTTCCATCACCTCTTTTAAAATCCTAAAAGCCCTAGAACATTGTTTTACTAAAGCTACTCCCACTTCACCTTGTGCCTCATGTCTTAGCTTTAGTAATCCTACTAGGGATACCCCCCTTGAGCCGGAGGAGAGATGACCTAAAGTGAAGAGGATAGGTTGCTTAGGTGATAGTGGTGACCATCCTAGTAGTTCCTTTTTGGGTTGTGCCTTGTGGATTAAGGATTTTATCATTAAGTACAATATGGGAGGTAACATTTTGGTGTCATTGTCGAGGATGAAGTCCATTTCCCAAAAATTGTGAAGACTATGCTTCATGACACATTTGTGAGAGTGTTGTATTGAATATCTCCTTCTCACATGGCAACTCCATGAAGGGACAAAGCCCTTGTTCCTTACATATTATGAATACATTGTTCGGTGTAGAGGTGAGCACATCCATCAATTTTGAAGGTTCTTTGAAGAAATCTAATCTTGGTGACTCCACCTTTGATGTTGGTACAAGTTATGCATTGCATTTCCAGATTTGAATTGCTCATTTCAAGTAAAAAATGGATGCTACACTTGGACCTTTGGATTTTTCGAAATTCATGGGCATCCAAACAAGCCCCTTCCATTGAATTTGATTGAGAAACTCCCATCCTTCAATGGACAACCTCATAGGGTTTCTCAGCATGTTTGGGACTTCATGGATTTTATGGCAGACCTAAATACTATCCACAATGACATTATGATGAAGTTGTTTCCCTGTACATTCAAAGGAAGTGCAACAAAATCGTTTGATAAATATTACCCAAGGGGTGCATCTTCAATTTCAAGTTTTACCAAGTCTTTTTGCAGCTTTTGGGTCCATGATTGTGAGTAGCATCTTGAAGGATTTTGAGGCGGGGATTTTTTTCTTGAACTTGGTCTTCAAAGAAGAAAAAGATTTGAGGATATTTTGCGGGCCTATCGAAGTAATCTTACAGATCTACTGTTCAACAAGCTGACTGAAATGTATGATGCAGTGAATTCATTGATTGTTGTTGTAGAGAAAAAATATTGCAAGCCAACCCAAATGGATCCATGATTTAAGCCTCATTAAAAAAGTGATCAACCCATTATTCTGTCCAAAGGGTTGCTGGAACTTGACATAGTAGAGGATGAATGGGGTGATCCAGAAGAAGACGTCCCAGATTCAAAGATAGATCATCTCTTGGCTTCAAATTCCAGAATTGACATAGATAGGGCGGTATGTGAGCAACCCCTAGCCATTTGCAGCCCCATAACGAGCTCTATCTTTGTCGAGAAGTAGGTTTGTAATTTTGATTCCATGGAAAATTTAAATAAAAATAATGGGCATGAAGGGCATGTGTAATATCTCGGATCCAGCTAGTTTAGGAAAAGTTGTTAATATGTTGTGTCTACTGTTTGATTTGATACACTGGGGATTTTGGATGCGTTTAAGCTGTGGGTTTTAACATGCTTGGTTTTTTTCACATGTGTGTGTAGATAAATAAGTTGTTTACAGCATATGAATACGCATACAGATAGAGAATGACACAAAAGACTGTAAATCATATATTATGAGTTTTCTGCTAGTTACAAAGCCATATGCGGCTGAAAATAGAGAATCACTCGGCGAGATCAGATCTAAGTGGATCTTACTCGGAATACAATAAAGAAGTAAACTACAAAGATGATACTCGGATGATAGAAGACTGTTGTTGGGTAGGATGCAAGCTGGATGATTTGTTGTGCGCTACGACAACTCACACGGCAACTGCTGCGGAATTGGATTGTGCACCTTGGTGGCGAAACACCTCAAATCTGACAAGAAACTGTCCCAAACAATGCGCCTTTCCCTCTCACACAGTCCTGGTGATTGACAACCTGACAATCGGCCCTCTGCTGATGTGTTTGGACCCCAGATGGATCCTATTGGGAAATGAGCCCCAATTGTTGTTGGAAACTGTGCCCTAGTGATCCCTCTGTCGGAATCGACTGATAAGGGTCTCAAATTGATCGCCCTAGGCTCCTCTGAAATGGGTCGAAAGGATTTCCCTAGATTTTTAATGATAGAAGACTGTTGTTGGATAGGATGCGAGCTGGATGATTTGTTGTGTGCTACGACAACTCACACGGCAACTGCTGTGGAATTGGATTGTGCACCTTGGTGGTGACACACCTCGAATCTGACAAGAAATTGTCCCAAACAATGCGCCTTGCCCTCTCACACAGTCCTGATGATTGACAACCTGACAATCGGCCCTCTGCTGATGTGTCTAGACCCCCGATGGATCCAACTGGGAAATGCACCCCAATTGCTGCTCGAAACTACGCCCTAGTGATTCCTCTGTCGGAATCGACTGATAAGGGTCTCAAATTGATCGCCCTAGGCTCCTCTGAAATGGGTCGGAAGGATTTCCCTGGATTTGTTACGATGATCTCTCGGGAATCCCAAATGCATCCTCCTCAACTGTCTCACCCTCAATGGCTGGGTAATGCGCCCAAGATGGTTTCTCCGTCGGAATCTAACAAGAAACCAGGAAATAGAAGCGTCTTGCCCTCCTCTCAATTGGGTCAGAGAGAAATCATTGGATTCTCCCTGACTGAGACAAGTTGAATCAATCTGATGCTCTCACTGCTGCAAACTGGATAAACGTTGCTGAAGTACGATGGAATATCTGGATGATCTTCCCGATGACTAGGGTGTGTCTCTCAACATCGAAATCAGCCTCTGGCTGTCTTCCTCTTGGAATCCACAAAGCTCTCTTGAGATGTGCCTCTCTCCTCAACTGTCAATTCAAATTCTTCATAATGATGAATTAGGTCACTTACCTTTTCTTATAGTTGCCCGAAACCCTAATTCGTTGTTGACCTATTTTTAGCTCATCTGCTCTATTTTTAGCTTGTTATCGCACAATTTGTACTTGTCCAAAAGGGAAATGCTAATGGAGGGAAAATTGGCGTAACAGGAGGTTTCCTATCATTTTCACCTTAATAAGACACCTCTTTCTATTTAGGGGTTAAGCCCAGGGGAGACGTCCCCGGTGACCTTGGGGTTTGAGAAGGCAAAAGTTGAGGTGTCAAGAAAAGTTATCCCCTCTCACAAATCACACTGATCAGAAAGTCCCAAAGTTTTTAACAAATGAAGCAATGATAAGCTTAAGTGTACCTGCCCAGAACAAAGAAACAAGAAAACACTATTTTTACAAGTACAATTGATGTTAGTTCTTCATAAAACCTTGGACTTTGTCAATGAAAGCAATAAGTTGATTTGAGATAAAGCAAACAAAATTCTATAGCAGCAATGTATATATGATGATGGCTTCACAATCAATGCCTTAAATAAGCCTCAAAATGACCCAAAATGATAATCTAACAATAGCAATATACTAGCACTTGTCAGAAGCTAATGAGGCAATGCAAAAATCAACTTTAGTAATTTCTTTTAAGAGATTTTACTGCTGTAATAATTGGCTGTAGCTTACTTTTGTAACAGGAGTAAGAATGTTATTGGATTAGACTAATCTAGGGTTAGGAAAGGTTAGTAAATAGCTTGAGGTATGAGATTTAAGGGTTGTGCTCATCAATCAATCAATCAAGTAAAAGGTCTAGATCAGTGTCTTTAGGGCTAATGGAGTCACTTTTTTCAGCAGCAATCTTGAAGGAAATAAATGGTAATGTGTGAACTAAGGACGAGAGGGATGATGGTTGAGGTGTTGGTAACCCAAAGCCTCAATCAACAAACCCTAGAAGGAAAACGGCTACTAGGAAGTAGGTAACCCTAGGCCCTAGCGGTTTTCCTTCTTCTTTTGCTCAAGCTTGAAGTAAATAAAGGCTTGATGAAGCAAATGATGCTAGAGTGCTACAATGGTAGGGCTCTAACACAAGCTTCAAAAGATAGGTTTTCTAGCAAAATCTAGTAGGTGAAAAGCTATTAACACAAGGACAATAGCATGTGCTTGATCTCCTAGGGTTTTAAGCTAGCATTTTCATAATCTTAGTAAAATGCAAAGTAAATATACTATAACTATTCAAAGGAAAGAAGAATTGCATAAATTTACTTACATTCACCAAGAATAATCTAGCAAATACCCTAGTTGAATACTTTCCACCAAGAAAATGCCAAAAAAACACCAAGATAAGCCTCCTCCAAGAGTTGCGCACCACTTAATTTCAGCCAATAAACCCTAAGGAAGCCGAATTTCAGACCTCACTTGTGTGAGTCCAAGAATGATGAAAAATATACGAGGGATTAATCCCTTATTTATACAATCCAAATGACCTTTAATTACAAAATTAGGCAAAAAGGCCGACATGGCCAGTTACATCAAATATCCAGTTTTTTACATAAAATTGACAAATTAAACCCTAAAACATGCAAAAGAGGTGACGTCATGCCCTTCTAGGGTGACATTGGGCCTCCTAGGTGAGATTTTGGCCTCCAAGAGCAAAGCGTTAGGCCTTCCAAGGCCTCTGGTTCATGCCACACATGCCACTTGGCACACAAACTGCCTCCATCATGTCCATTTGACGTTGGGTGATGTCAAGGGTCATAAAGGTGACGTCATGGGCCTTCCAAGGCCAACATTGAAGGGGAAAGGCAAGACCCCCCTGGGTCCAGGCTTGCCAACCTATCTCTGGTGGAACGTCTTCCTCTCTCTTCGGTGCAAGCCATGTCTGCCCCTGGCTATGGTCTCAACATCCATCTGGTGGGATTTTATCCCTATGGAGGTCTGAGCTAATCATCTCCCCATATGTACCTGTCCGTTGGGCATGGTCCTGCAACAACAACAAGTACGCCCTCCATGGGATCATAAGTCACAGGGATCATAGCAATGCCAATCACATCTAATAATCAAGTTACCCAAACATGTGCATAAAACCCCCCTTTCCCAGACAAGTGCTCAAAGACGTTATGTTAGTCTACAAGCCAGTTTTGGAGAGGGTTCTGAGACATCCTATTGTGCCAATTCTCCTTAGGTGTGGGGTGTTCGAGGTGAAGACCAATCTAGGTCATGTAAGTGTATGAGATGGTATGGGGATTGTTTTGGCAAGGGGTGCAGTGATGACAAGGAAATGTAGGGCTTACCTGTGGGTGCCTCTGAAGAGGGTGAGTTGCACTTTGTCATGGATGCAAATGTTTCCTAGCCCATTCAATGCCTTTTTGCTTTTTTATCTTATTGCTTTTTATTTCAAGAGAATAGTTGGGGGACATTGCCCTGGTGTGGTGACCAGTGGTGACAATGTTACCCGCAAGCATTTCACAGAGATGACAAGACTGGCTCGTGATGAGACCCCTTTCTTTTGGCTATGCCACCAAGAGCCACTTCCCTGGCGTGGTGACCAGATGAATAGTAGTGTCATATCGCTACATGCCCATGGTCCTAATAGGCTGGCTCATGATAAGACCCCCTATCCACCAACTAAGTCTTGAGTTTTATCTTTTTATGGGTCCCCCCTTTTTCTTGCTGAGAAGTCGTTTATTGCTTTCTCAGGGATCCCTGGGCGAAGCATCTCAAGGTTTTGATCTTTGAATTTTAACTTTTGCTAACTACTTTTACCCTCTGGGCCTTTAGCCCCTTCTTCCCACAAGACAAGGTACAACCCTTTACTAGCTTGGCAAACCCAATGCCCGAACCAATGTAGGGGAAATATGGGAGGGAAGATGATGCAAATTGATAAGTATGGTGGGAATGGACGATGACCTTTCATAAACACACCCAGTGGCAACTCACTCCTAAGGGAACCAACTTGCTAGGGCATTCTGTCATCCCCCCAAGGTATGGACAAGTCAAAAGGAATAAATTTCAAGCACATGTCATGAAGCAAAAGAGAATTAAATGCACATATTCAAATGTTTTGAGAATCAGAGTGACACATACCATGATACCCGGACTAATTACCTCATGGAGCAAGACCCACTACTACTTCAAAACCAGGCCGATGGCATGGATGATGTTGTTGCTGACAGAATGGAGGCACTGAAGAAGAGGGATGGGCCCTCCAGGGCCAGGCTCAAATCAATATGGCTCTCGGTACTCCATGTCTAGGACCTGTGGGCCTCGAGACTTAATCTCCTTAGTTATCCCTAGGATAGGGGATAACATCTGGCTCCAACTCGAGGACATGTGCTCATCGTAGAGTGCATGAGAACCTCAACATTTTTGGCATGACCTGTGACCTGCTGGATCTCAACAAGATTGATTAGCAATCATTTGGGGTGGTGATATCACCCTTGGCTCATATATGATAAAATGAAATACAAGTAAGCAATCATATGTACAAATGGAAATACAACTACTCTAGCATGAAATGCAAATGGTATATACAATGAATGCAAAATGCCTACCTACTTACCTGCATTTACCTGTGAAGTCAAGTCTTTGCCCCTTTATGGGGTTTGAGGAGGTGTCCACTAACTGGTAAGGGACGTCTTCTTCCTTCCAACGTGGATAGATAGTAGGCATCATTCACTGACTTCATTTCGACTCTGAAAGGTCCAAGCCAAAATTGTGCATTCCCTTTGATATTAGTAGGCTCTCCCCTTTTTGTGTCCCACATCCAGACCGTATCTCCCTCTTGGTAATCCTTTGTCTTAGATTTGGTTGTTTCTTGTATAACTCTAGTATATTGTTTTGAGGAAGGAGGGTGGGATTCTGCTGTGAAGACTTCTTGCTGGGACGGTTTGATCAATATGTCATCCTCTCCTTTCTTTAACAATTTGATAGTCCCAACTTCTTTGTCCTTGTATTTGTCTAGGAGTTGCTGATACTCTTCCTTCTTTTCCCATTGTATTTGATTAAAGTCTTCCTTTGAAGCAAAAGGAAAATCATCAGGGGAAAATACAGGAAGACTTTCTTTGGTTGGTTCATGTGTTTCACTAGTTCCGATATCACCCCCTTCCCATTTGACGAAGCCAACTCCTTTCCTTCTAAACCTTATCAAATAGTCATCTTCTTGTGTAGAAGAATAGTCATCTCAATCTTCAGAGATGTCAGAGGCATCGTCAAGATAATCACCCCAATTTGTATCTCTTTCTTGCTCCAGGACGATGGGGTGGGATCCTACCAAAGCACTATCCCTTATGTATGTTTCGTGCAAATGCAACACCTCATTATTACCTAGTGCAATGTTGTCCTTGTGATTGTTAAGAATATTCTGGTCACCCTTTCCCTTTATCCATGTTATCTCATTAATATTGTCTTCTTCTATCAAGGGAAGAGTGGGCCAACTTTGAAATAAGCATGGATCTACGGAGTTGTAGTCACTATGTCCATGATTGCACCTTTCGATGTGTTCCATTCTCTTTGGCTTGTTATGC